>JAODAL010050421.1:0-27416 GCA_025379985.1 Phyllomedusa bahiana
TTGATTGATTTGTCTGGTTGGGTTTTGGGGCCCATACATAATACATATTTAATGTGCCAGGCTGAGGGCAATGGCTGTCCTTATCATCCAGTGTTGAGCAGCGGTTACCGCGACGTGTATAAATTTAAATATATTTCCATCTCATTTCCTTCCTGTTTAATGACGCACTCAGCTCCTCCCTTCTGGCTGTACGCGCAGGCGCCGTACATCCATCCCGTCACTACAGGAACAAGAGAGTAGCAACATGGCGTTCGCTCTACTTCCGGCGCCTGAACGCGACTTCCGGGAGCAGTAACAAGGCCGCTGTCGTCCCATCGGTTTGTCTATAGGAAAGTGGATCGCGTCCTGCGCTGAGTATGGAAACTGTAGTTTCACGAAACTTTATTGGTTGGCAAGAAAGGCGAACAATGGACAAAGGAGAGGTATAACTATGTTCAAACGGGGAGACAGTGGGATATGAGGGGTGTAAACTAGAGACATGAAAGGACTGAGTGTAGTCTGAGGGATGTATGTATGTATGGGATTTCTATATACACGGTGGAGTCACATTATTATGACCACCAGCTAATATCCAGAGTGAGTGTGACCAGGGCTCCATACACAGTAGGGTTAGCAGAGGTGCAGGGACATCCATCTGCTCCGGGGCCCCATACACAGTAGGGTTAGCAGAGGCGCAGTGACATCCGTCTGCTCCGGGCCCCATACACAGTAGGATCTGCAGTGGTGCTGTGACATCCGTCGGCTCCGGGCTCCATACACAGTAGGATAAGCAGAGGTGCAGTGACATCCGTCTGCTCCGGGACTCCATACACAGTAGGGTCAGCGGAGGTGCAGTGACATCCGTCTGCTCCGGGACACCATACACAGTAGGGTTAGCAGAGGTGCAGTGACATCCGTCTGCTCCGGGACACCATACACAGTAGGGTTAGCAGTGGTGCAGTGACATCCATCTGCTCGCGGGCCCCATACACAGTAGGGTCAGCAGAGGTGCAGTGACATCCGTCTGCTCCGGGGTCCCATACACAGTAGGGTCAGCAGAGGTGCAGTGACATCCGTCTGCTCTGGGCGCCATACACAGTAGGGTCAGCGGAGGTGCAGTGACATCCGTCTGCTCCGGGACTCCATACACAGTAGGGTCAGCGGAGGTGCAGTGACATCCGTCTGCTCCGGGACACCATACCAGTAGGGTTAGCAGTGGTGCAGTGACATCCAACTGCTCCAGGGCTCCATACGCAGTAGGGTTAGCAGAGGTGCAGTGACATCCGTCTTCAACCGGCAACCATCCACAGTTGGGATAGCAGACGTGCAGTGACATCCGTCTGCTCGCGGGCCGCATCCACAGTAGGGTCAGCAGAGGTGCAGTGACATCCGTCTGCTCGCGGGCCCCATACACAGTAGGGTCAGCAGAGGTGCAGTGACATCCGTCTGCTCCGGGGCTCCATACACAGTAGGGTTAGCAGTGGTGCAATGACAACCGTCTGCTCCGGGGCCCCATACACAGTAGGGTTAGCAGTGGTGCAGTGACATCCGTCTGCTCCGGGGGTCCCATACACAGTAGGGTTAGCAGAGGTGCAGTGACATCCGTCTGCTTCAGGTCCCCATACACAATAGGGTTAGCAGAGGTGCAGTGACATCCGTCTGCTCTGGGACCCCATACACAGTAGGGTTAGCAGAGGTGCAGTGACCTCCGTCTGCTTCAGGTCCCCATACACAGTAGGGTTAGCAGAGGTGCGGTGGCATCCGTCTGCTCCGGGGCCCATACACAGTAGGGTTAGCAGAGGTGCAGTGACATCCGTCTGCTCTGGGGCCCCATACACAGTAGGGTTAGCAGAGGCGCAGTGACATACGTCTGCTCTATGGCCCCATAAACAGTCGGGTAAGAAGAGGGGCAGTGACATCTGCTCTGGGGCCCCGTCACAGTAGGGTTAGCAGAGGTGCGGTGACATCCGTCTGCTTCGAAGCCCCATACACAGTAGGGATGTGTGTGCAGGCAGCCTATCTCATCTCATATGCCCACCAAGCCAGCACTGAGGGATATGTGTGCAGACAGCCTATTATACCACCAAGCCCACCACACTGGACTTTCTACCTGAGCGTGAGAGGAGGAAGTGGTCATATTAATGTGACAGGACTGTGAAGTTCGTAGGGAAGTGACCTGTAGGTTTATGTATATACCCTGCTCCAACCCCCCCCCCGTCATCTTTGGTTTCCATAAATCTGTTTCTGACCATATATATATGTGTTTGGCCCCTGTAGATACCTAGCCGTGTGAGTTATCTGTGTGTCCCACATATATATATTTATACAGTGTGTGTGTGTGTATATATATATATATATGTCCTCTGTGTCATGTCTTTCTCTTATGTTGGTCTCAGTATCTCCAGATTTGGTGTCTCTCAGGAGTTTGATGATCTTTCTTCTTCTGTGTGGCCCCTACATCATGTGTCCTTTTCTCTTGTGGGTCGCTGTATCTCCAAATTTGTTGTCTTGTGAGCTTGAGGGTCCTTTTTCTTCTGTGTGGCCCCTGTGTCTGTCTGTTGCTTTGGTCGCTGTATTTCCAGATTTGGTGTTTATCATGAGTTTGAGGATTCTTCTTCTTGTGTGTCTCCCCTATGTGTGTACCTCATCTGTGTGTTGTGTGTAGCTCCTGTGTCATGTGTCTTCTCTTTTGTGGGTCACTGTATCTCCAAATTTGTTTGTCTCGTGAGTTTGAGGATCCGTCTTCTTCTTGTGTCTCGCTGGTTTCCAGGACTGACCCTCCCGATCCTGATGCCTCTGCCTTCAGCATGCCATGTCTTTGAAGAATGTCTAGAGAAAGGAAGATTTTTCGTCAGAACCCTTCTCCAGGACCAGAAGGTTCCTCAGGGTCCAGCAGCTCATCACCTCTGGAAGGTTCCTCTACCTCTGCTAAATGCGGCCCCCGAGGTCTCAGGATTAGGTCCCAGGATCCTTTCCCATTCAGCCTCCTTCCTGTAGACTGCCAGCTCCATGTCTTCTCTTTCCTCTCGGAAGTAGAGAAGTGTACGGCTGCCCTGGTCTGCGCTGACTGGAGTAAACTCATGCGTACGCCTCGGCTCTGGAGGGTTGCGGACTTCATGAGGCTCGGGGCTGTCCTCCTGGGCATGGACGGGGTGCTGGTGTCTGCGCGCGAGTTTGAGCGGTGGAAAGAGTGGGTGCATCAGTACGCCTACCATCTAACGTCCCGGGGGGCCAGCTTGTTGGTTCTTCGGGCTAGTTTTGATTTGGGAGACCAGAGAACCAAGTGGGCCGACTTCCTCCTTCAGTTTCTCGATGGCGTTCACTGTGGAGACCTTCAGGAGTTGGAGTTGAATTGGACGTTGACCCATCTGGAGCCTCTGGATATTTATCCTCCAGGAAGCATGGCACAGATATGTTTGGCCAAGACTGATCAGTTTAACAGCTTTCAGACTCTTTTTGAACGCCTCACCCGTACGTCCCCCAAACTGAGACGCATGAAGCTGCCGTTTGATTGGTCAGAACATTCGGTGTCGTTGCTCACGCTCTTCCAGAACCTTCGCACATTAGAGCTTAACTATTTCTGGGTCTTCAAGAGTGTTCGGCCAGAGACAATGCAACAACTTACGCGCTCGCTTCCCAGACTCAAGACTTTGATTCTTCAGGTTCTGGTTCCGGTAAAGGACTTGGGTCTCTCCTACCCCATTGAATCCAAGTCTCTAGAGTTTTTGGACGTGTCTCAGAGTCGAGGACTGGTGTTCAGCCACCTGAACTTACCCTCCTTGAAAGAACTTAAGGTGAAGAAAACAATCCGGGGCATCATCTTGAATCGGAGAACTCGTGTTGCACTCCAGACCCGATGGTCATGTTTATATGACTTACTCAAGGTGGGCACGCCGAGACTTCAGGTGTTCAACTCGCACACCTTGCTTCCGACCTGGCAGACGCAGACTTACCTGGAGCTTAGTGAGGTCCTTCTTCAGTCTTGTTACTGCATCCAGCACACAGACACGTGGCTGCTCTGAGAATGTCCACCCAACAATCGGCGCTCCGAAACTATCTAGTCATGTTAGGAACTCCGGTCTCACATTGTAATTCTGAGAAGACGCAGGAAGGGATTCATAACAACCAGGATCTTCATTAGACTTTAGAGACCACTGTTAAATTGGGTTTGAGGACATTTGACAATTGTCCGCACTCTCGATCTATCCAGTCATCTCAGGAACTCATCGAAGGACTAATGTTCTCCAAGAATCTCACATTCACCTTGTCCTGAGAGGAAGCAGGATGGGACTCAAAAGAACCAAATCTTTCTTAGACCCTACAGAACACTGTTCAAAGTTTTGGTGGGAGGACGTTTGACAATCATCAGCCCTCCAGGACTATCCAGTCATCTCAGGAAATCATCATAGAATGAACGTCCTTCAAGAATCTCACCTTCGCGTAGTCCTGGAGAAGAAGCAGGAAGGGACTCAAAGAACTAAGATATTGATTAGATCCCAGGGAACAAGCTTTTGGGTGGGAGGACGTTTGACAATTGTCAGCGCTCCAGAACTATCCAGTCATCTCAGTAACTCCTCGAAGGACTAATGTCCCTCAAGAATTTGACATCTATGTAGTCCTGAGAAGAAGCAAGAAGGGAAGAAATCAAAAGGAAGAAGATCTTCATTAGACCCTAGATCACACTCGTTAATGGTTTGGGTGTGAGGATGTTTGACAATCCTCAGCCCTCCCTAACTATCCAGTCATCTCAGGAACTCATCGAAGGACTGTGTCCTTCAAGAATCTCAGATTTACATAGTCCTGAGAAGAAGCAAGAATAGACTTGAAAGAACCAAGATCTTCATTAGACCCTAAAGAATACTCTTCAGTGTTTTAAGTGGGAGGACATTTCATAATCATTCCATGTCCTTGTCACATTTACCTCTCGTGTCCTAGTTCTGCAGTGAGGGCTGAGAAGACTAGTCAGGTTTAGGAGGAGCTCCTCCGGTGCCTGGGGCGGGAGTGGAGGGAGGCAGTATTCTGTCACTTTTGGAGACCTTGAAATAAGCATATGATGGAAGACTCTTTTGTGTAGTTGAGGAAAGGTTTAGTCACATTGACTCCTCATGTCCTAGTTCTGCAGTGAGGGCCTGGAAGATCACAGTCTGGTTTAGAAGAAGCTCCTTAGGTGTCGATCACCGGCCGTAGCGAATAGATTGTTCTTGAAGGGTACAACTTTGTATGATAAAATGTAGAAGAACTGGTCCACCGTTTATTTTAAAATTGCAGATTGCGTTCCGAAGCTGTAGAACACAGGTGTCAAACTACCGGCCCTCCAGCTGTTGGGAAACTACAACTCCCTTCATGCATTTGTATAATCTATAACAGTGGGCATGATGGGAGTTGTAGTTTCCCAACAGCTGGAGGGCCGGCAGTTTGACACCCCTGCTGTAGAACATTGTCTGAAGTGACCAGTAGTCGGTGCACATAGAAACCTTTACGGTTGTCCTGCATTTGTGTAACAGTCTTTTGTTGGACCATGAAGAGAATCCCACCAGCTCCTGAACCCTGAGACTTGCTGATTTTAGGCTCTTGTGATGAGAGACTCTTGTGGTGTGCACTGATATAACAGGTAGCTGGGGTGGAGTGGAGGGCCAGTATACTTTAGATTGAGGTCCATCACTTTGAGCCCTGTAAATGTGGATGTGATGAAAGGGTCTTCAGTGTAGTTGAAGAAAGGTATAGTCACATTGATCCCTCATGTCCTAGTTTGGTGATGAGGGCCAAGAAGATTACAGTTGGGTTTAGGCGGAGCTCCTCAGATGCCTGGGTTGGGGGGCCAGTATACTTCACCTTGGTCTGTCACTTGAAGACCTTGAAATGTGGCTGTGATAAAAAGGGTCTTTTGTGTGGTTGAGGAAAGGTCTTCTCACGTTGACTCTCATTTCCTAGTTTTGCCATGAGGGTTTTGAAGATCAGTCAGGTTTAGAAGAAGCTCCTCAGGTGGCAATCAACAGTCGTAGATAATATATTGTTCTCGGAGGATAAAACTTTTTGTAATATTATGTTGAAGAACTGGTCCACCATATGGGTTCATTATGAGGTGAAAAATTTAAACTTAGAATCTGAAGTGACCGGTAGTTGCTGCCCCTTAAAGCTCCTTCCTGGTGCCCAACTTTTTAGGTTGTCCTCCATTTGTTTGCATCACATTTTTTTTTTGTTGGGCCATGAAGAGAGCTGAACCCTGAGACTTGCTTACTTCAGGCTTTTGTGATGGGAACTATAGGGTTATGGACCTATATAACTGGCTGGTTACTTGACAAGAGGATGTGTAGTTGAGGAAAGTCCTAGTCACATTGACCCCTGGTTCTGCGGTTCGGGCCGAGAAGATGAGTTGAGCTTAGGAAAAGCTCCTCAGGTGCCGATCACTGGACGTGTATAATAGACGGTTCTCAGAGAATACAACTTTTTATAATAAAATGTAGAAGAACTGCTCCACTATTAAGGTTTATTATGGGGTAGAAATTACAAATTGCAATCCAAAACTGTAGAAGATTGAGTCTGAGGTGACCGATAGTCGGTGCACCAAGAAACTCCTTCCTGGTGCCAAACTTTTTTAGGTTGTCCTCCATTTGTGTGTAAAGGTTTTTTTTTGTTGGGTCATGAAAAGAATCCCACCGGCTTCCTGAACCCTGTGGTATTGTGTCCTTTCTGCAGTACAGCATCATGGGATGACCTAAAGGACTATGGGGCCCATCAGATTGGGGACACACTGTAAGCCATTAATAGGTTGAGGCCATGGTGAAGTGAGTACACCTTGTCCTCTAAGCCCCCCACATTGCTGTCCTAATGACTATACCAATCAAGGTGGGGTTTCCGGTATAATCCATGGTCCCTCGTAGATTAGACCAGCGGGGACCTAGTTTTTCTTTTCCTTCTCAGTAGAGACTACAGGAGGTGGTGAGCGTTTCCATTGTGAATTCAGGATCATAGGGTTTTCACATCATAACTTCAATGTAAATGATATTTTATTAAAGATTTTGGTGTTTTAATTAATTTTGCATTATCTAAGTGCATTACAAAAGTCTTTACACCCCCATTAATGTTTTTCAATTGACAAAAAGTTTATTGCACATCAGGCTGCTCTTCAACTTCATGAATTTTTATATTAAAACTGCTGCTTTTATAAGTGCTTGGCCCCTTATATTAATATTTTAGATGTTGAGGGACCGTCAGATCATGACCAACCCACAGCCCCCCCCCCCACCCCATCATGACCGACTGGGCTGCTTCCCCCCCCCCCCACCCCTCCCCTCCCATCATCCCCCACTGACCGACTCGCAGCCCCCCCCCCCCCCTCCCCACCATCATGACTGACTCGGCAGCTCCCCCCAATCATTTACCACTTAATTCACCTCTGCATTAACCCCCTAAGTCACCTCTTTATTCTTGTTCCCCAAATCATTCTTGCTTTTCCTCCAAGTCCCCAATTCTCACCATTCCTTTCATCAACATTTACCTTGTTCCTTCCCTCCATTTCCACATTGTTCCCTCCATTCTTTCCTTTCTCTTTCTCATGCCCCTCTCTTTCACTCTCTGGACCGGTACTTTCACAGTCCATTTCCTGTTCAGATATTCTTGGGTCATTGATCTTCTTCTTTTTTTTTCCTTTTTGGGGCAACTTCCCCCATTGCAGTGGGGCCTATCATTTTAGGGCCACATTCCTTGCTTACAGGGGGAACATCTTTTCAGTGACTCTATCCTAATCTATAGGGGGCCCCATCTTTTTGGAGCCACTTTCCTCGCCTACAGGGGCACCAATTTCCTTGGGCCACTTACCTCGTCTACAGGGAGCCCCTTCTTTTTGGGGCCATTTCAGTTGCCTACAGGGGGCCTGTCATTTTTGGAGCCACTTTCCTCACCTACAGGGTGCCTTGTCTTTTTAGGGCCACTTTCCTTGCCTACAGGGGGGCCCATCTTTTCTGAGCCTCTACCCGCCTACAGGGGGTTGTTCTTCGCTTTTCCTTGCTTTTCTTCACTGTTCATCTGTTTGGCCCTTATTCCTCCATTCTCACCCGTGCCACTTTTCCTAGGGGTGACCTTAATAGTGAAGTTACCAGCCTTGTCCAAACTCCTAATCTCCTCTCAACCTTGACCCATTCCCACCTCAGAGTATGGGTAAGGAGGGTTAACAAGCTAATGCATCAGGGTTCTCCCCCTGTTCTACCTGCCTGGAGCCTTCTTTGCCTTCTACTTCCTCCCTAATCAGCCTGTGAAAGCCCTTTTGCCAGGATCTTTCTGTCACAATGAGCAGCGCTATTAGACGGCAGTTCTCAATGTGGAACAGACCTTTATCCTTTGACAGAATGATCAGGGCCGACCTCCTCGCTGACTTTGGCAGAGTGCCCGAGGAGAGACACTCATTTATTACCTCGGTCAAGAGGGGAACAAAGATGTCCTTAAAGGTCTTATAGAACTCTGACGTTAAGCCATCATGCCCAGGTGACTTCTTAAGGGCTAAGCCCTCAATCGCCAGGCTGACTTTCTGTTCTCTGATTGATTCTGTCAAAATGTCAAGCAAGAGGCCTACTTCCACTTTAGGGACGGCGTCAGCCAGAAAAGCCACCATATTGTCTGCTACCAAAAAGGTGTCGAGTAGAAGGAGCTTAAGATCTCCAGGATCACTGACCTGGACCAATTCAAAGACCCTAAACTGTCCCTCAGGCCTATTACCATCTTAAAATTCACTGACATCCTGCGGTACTTCCTGAAATCCATCTCAAAAACTAAGGATGTGTGCCTATCGTACTGACACCTCATGAACATGGACTTCACTCTGGAGATTTCCTCGCGGCTACCCCCAGTCAAGACAAGATTCTCGAGTTTCCTCCTTAGGAGCTGGTACAGGCAGTACCAGCTCCTGAGGTTAGAGGTCTGGCAGAAGTGCCTTCATGAGGACATCCAGGATCAGACACCTCGCCATTTCAAGCTTGATAACTCATTGGCAGTCTACTGGTGAGGTAAAAAGGACAACTACCGTGCTATTCGGCTTGGCCGCAAGAGACCGCTATGAAGGCCCTGTCTACCATTCGCTCCTGGCTTTCCTGATGAGTGACAGATCTGTTAACTTGACCTCCTGCAAATATAAAATATCAGTTTCAACCCGCATGAGACAATCAAAGGCAGTATATCTAGCCGTATTTGATTTAATGCTGGCAACATTAATGCCACCATCATGGGTGATCGGGCCTGACAGCAGTCTTCTTCACCCTTTCCCTGCTCTCCTAGTCACCAGAGGCTTCTGGTTTGAGCCTCCAACAGAGCTATCCATCCCAAATGCCATGCTCATCCGTGTTCTTAATGGGAACTGGATGAATTCTCTAGATCTATTGAGCTAGGTCATGAGGAGAATAGTTACTGGTCAGCATGGTCAGTCTTACTCTTTTACTGTTGTTTTGGAAGGAGATTGCCTGAACAGAAAACCTCTCGGGCGAATTTTGCTTCATTCCGTAGCGGGGCCAGAAGAGCTCGAGGCCCTTGGCCCGTATGAGGCTCACATCGTATATAGGAGATCCAAAAAGGTGGATCAGAGCAAAGATGTCCAATGCCCTGAACTCCATCCCAAAGATGAGCTCTACTACTCTGAACCTTTGTGGGCACACATCACCGCCTTCCCACTTGAGATGGACCATGTTCCTTCTGGGTACTACCTGCCTGACTTTAGGGGGTCTGGCTTCTCTCCTCCCCACTCTCCGTCCTTTGCTCTCACAAGGCTGAGAGTCCATGCCTCTAAATTCGAAAGGAAAAAGGGATCTTTCTCCCCTCTACTGTGACCGAACTCTCACCTCTATTAAGAACCTCCAGGAAGCAGCACTGATCTGCCTCAATCCCCGCGACCCGTGGTGGCTTGAAACACCTATCCTCTCCGGCTGCTGGTGTAGCTTTTTGCCCCGCTATTCCCTGTGGTGCTAAAGGTCGGGGGGCAAAGTCCTTAGATTTCGTTCCTTCATGCATTCCAGCATTTTCTGCTTCATTCACAATTCCCTTATCCTTCGCCTTCTCATTCCCTCCTGCATTCACTCCTTTCTTCCTGTTCCCTGGATCACTTCCCAACCCCCCCCCCCCCCCCCCACACTCATTCTTGCTTTCCCTTCTGGACCCCATGCTCTCCATCCCTTGCATCAATATTTACTACTTACACATTCCCGTCTTCCCTCCCCTCCACATTCATTCCATCATTTTCCTTCCCATCCAAGAGGTCTCCCTGGGTTGTGCTAGAAACCCTCAGGAAGGGCTCAAAGACCAGTGAGTCAACTCACCACATAACTCCTTCTTTGACTTCCTCCCTCTTTCTTCAAGAAGGTTGTCGGTGAAGGTGTGCAGGTTGACAGGGAACTCCAGCTGGATGATCTGCTCCCAAAGCATCCATCCTGGCTCTCTGGTGTCGCCCATCTCCACAGCCGAGCCCGTTGATGCTGACAGAGCCACCTGATGTGCAGGGATCCCGCTGCTGAATGCCGGGGAGGACACCTGTTGGAGAGCGAATAGGGAGAGGTGAGACGCCTGAGCGTGCTTCCCCAGCCCCTCCATCCTCTCCTCCTCATCCTCTGTTCGCTTGCTCCCCATCATCTCCTTAAATTGTAGCTCAACCAGCTTCTCCTGGAATCGTCGGCTGTTCTGGGATATGACATTCCTCTTCTCCTCCAGATCCTTCAGGTTCTCCCGCATCCTCCTCTCCCCCAGATACTTCTGCTCCTCTCGCATCCTCCTTATCACTTTATTCAGTTCTTGCTTCTTTTTGATTGACGCACCTTAGAGAGCATTTTGTTATGTATGCACTTCAGCCGGAGGATAAGCTTTTTCCCTGCATCTTCATATTCTATAAGGTACGTTGCGATCCAGGAGCCAAAGATGGTGGTGGACTTCCCGGATCGCCTTGCACCCCACTCCTCCACATCAGTCAGTAACTGTCGGGGTTTATGTTGGAGTTTGGTATACAGCTCTCTTTTTGATTGGTGTTCTGGGACGCTGCACTGATTCCCTGGGTGCTGTGGCCGCTGCTCCCCTGGGTGTTCTGTGCTACAGTAACTATTCTGCTGTTACATCCTGTCTCATCCTCCAGTCCTATCCAGAGCTGCAGTCACTACTTTCCTGTTACATCCTATCTCCTCCTCCAGAGCTGCAGTCACTATTCTGCTGTTACATCCTATCTCCTCCTCCAGTCACCTCCAGAGCTGCAGTCACTATTCTGCTGTTTCATCTTGTCCCTTAAGGTGGAGAGCTCACTCAGACTTGTCTCCAGTGATTTGGTTGGGGCCCTCATATAAGAGCAGTGGAATGCTTTTGGGTGAACACAGACCCTGGCCCTGTACTAAAGCCATAAGGTCAAAGTGGGTAAAAGCCCGAACCAGGAGGAGCCCCCTGGGGCTGGTGACCCTGAGGGCACCCGACTTCTGCTCCTCTCTTCCTCTCAGCACACACCTCTGTGTACGCAGCCGTCTGGATTTGTGGATGCTTCTATGTTTGCACTGTGCACATTCTTATTTATCTAATGGTTGTGCTCAAGTCACATCAGACTATTTGGGAGTGTGGGCCCCCGATGGGATGTCCCTCCTTAGGTCTAGGGGGCAGTGTGTGAGCCTCTGGTTCCTCTCCCATCTGGAAGCCCTGACACCCCCCCCCCCACCCCTCCAAGAGGACAGGCCAGCAATGGACACTGGAGTGAAGGAGACAGGTCGCCCTAGTCCTCGGAGAAGGCACACCATTGCCCCTGACCCCTGCAGAGCTGGATGGACTGGTGAAGGTTTGTTAGGACTGGGACGGGAGCTTTTCTTGTAAGGGTAGGTTCACATGATGTACTGCGGCGCATACAGTATGCACCGCAGTACATCGTGTGTTTCGGGAGCTTGCGCTAAAATGTGTGTACTCCCGCGTTCATCTTGTTCTGCAAATACCAGCCCTGGCATGACTGTGTAGATGGGAGAATAACAAATTTCTGACCACTCAAAGGTGAAATTAAAAACCGCTTTGGCGGGAAGAGGTTTGCACCCTTTCTTTCCTCCGCCTTCGTGAAGTCTCGTATCTGTTGTCATTGTCTTGTTTTTTCTCACTGCAGAATGATAAATCTTCCTCTGGCCTGTGGGTGGCGTGTTTTTCCTGTGCGAGTCTGCATCACAGGTGGAGCTCCCCTATCAATTTGCCGGGCCGCGGATTATCCTGTTCGGGCTCATTTCGCAGCAGCTGCAGAGTGATGAGACTTTATTATCCACATCTTCTCCAATCTGACACTAATCCCGGTGCCGAGACTGCATTGTCAATCCGTGCAAAGCTGCAGCTCCCCTCCTGCAATGTTCGGCTTCCATCTGACCCAGAGGATGCAAAGCCCTGAATTTCAATTCTTCTCTATTTATAAGATCTCTGTTTGCAGTCAGGGAATGAGAACATACTGTACTTTACAGTCAGGCACTTGACTATGGGAGAATTGCTGCAGATGCTGTTACAGTGTGTCAGCGCAGGTCAGATGGGAGAGACGAGCGTGCCTAGAGAAGCCTGGGCTCCATTGCAACCTTTTGGATGGGCACTTCCCTCCCTTCCTACCTGCCATCCCCTTCCCCAACCATGAACATTTACCAGTATCTCTTAATAAATCGCGTAGTTCCTAGATAAAGCAAGGAGCAAATACCTGACCATACGTATCACCATCATACAGCTGCCCAACAAATCCCACTATACCAAGACTAATACTACCAATAGCGCTGCTGCATAAGTACCTGATTACACCACCAGCACACAACCACAAATTACCACCACAGAGTAACTGAATAATATCCCTATACTATTACTGAGTAAAGAAGGCAAAGACCAATTTATCCACCATACAGTGGCTACACAGGCTCTGCAGACTGCATATTACCAGCATACAGTGAGCATATAGTGGTAGGCACCAGTGTACACAGGCTCTGCAGGCTATATATTACCTCCATACAGTGACCGTATATAGTGGTAGACACCACTGTACATAGGCTCTACAGACATAAATTACCTCCATACAGTGACAATATAGTGGTAGACACCACTGTACACAGGCTCTGTAGACTGTATGTAGGTAATATACAGTCTGTAGAGCCTGTGTACATTGCTGTCTACCACTATATGGTCACTGTATGCTGGTAATATATAGTATGCAGAGCCTGTGTACACTGGTGTCTACCACTATATGGTCACTGTATGGAGGTTATATATAGTGACCATATAGTGGTAGGTAACAGTGTACACAGGCTCTGCAGACTGTATATTACCTCGATACAGTGATCATATAGTGGTAGACACCAGTGTACACAGGCAGCCCCATGTCCAGCACTGCTAGTATGGCTGTCCCTGACCACAGCAGAACATGCACCCTTGTGGCTAGTTCTTCACTCTGTTTCAGGTGGATATGCAGCTCCAGGTGGTATGAAACATGTGGAACCAGGGGAACTCGGCCTACTGGTGTATGGCAGCTAATGCCTCCCTCCTCCACGTGGTCTGTGCCACCGGCAAGTGGTCCATTGCTGCCATTAGGAGCCGAGATGCTGCTATCAGCCGGAGGTAGTTGTAAGGTGAAGCAGCTTGTGTCCAAGCAGTGGAGCCGAGGAGCCCTTTGTAGCATCTGCTGTGAGAGCTTACAGGCTTTGAAGGTGTGAGTCGATTGACCGCACACAAAATTGTTGCCAGAAATTTTTTTAATTTAATCCACAAGCTCCAAATATACAGAAAAGACGTGACTTTAAATGTAACATTTCGGTCACAAGACCTTTGTCAAACAGTCACTGAAAAGCAAAATAACATAAGTATATATAATATTATACGCCAAAACAATCAAAATTAACATGTATTCCTATCTAACAAATTTACACCTATCTACACAAAAAATAAAAAAGAAACAATATATAAAATATATATATATATATATATATATATATATATATAAGTGGCACTGGGAATTCTTAGCCAAAGAGTAATGCATATCATGCAGATATATTCTCTCAATCAGATATCCCGGTTTATTTTTTATATATAACTGGTATCCCCATAGAACAAAAGTAAGCACAACAGGCAGATACATTTATAAAACCCCTAGCTCAGACCCTATTATGCCCTTTCAAACTTACCAATATGAAGATACAGGAGAAGTGTAAATGAGCCGCAACCCAACAAGAAGGAGCCGTCTGGTAGAGAGGGAGAAAGAGCCAGAAGAAATTGTGTTCCGTGCGGCATTGCCGCCGGAACCGGAGGTCCTCGTACCATATCACGTCACTTCCGGTATCAAGAGGTATGGGAAATGTAGTCCGAATACAAGCCGGACAACAGTGCATGTGCAGAAGCACCGCGGACATATCGAAATAAGTACAGGACATACAAGCTTATAGACAGATGTAAGAATGAAGGAAATATTGTGGAAAGCATGGTAGGATTCAGAAAATAGAGGTGAATACTGTACAAAATACAGGAAAATAGAGTTGATGCATAAAAAGCAATAAACATTGAATAAATGCATAAATAGAAGAAAATACCCAACAATGGATACATTTAAGCAGAAAAAAGGTAAGTAGAATAAATAGAGTAGAAATTATATAAGTATACTCTTATATAAACTAAGAGTATAGACACAAACCCCAAAAAAACTTAACAATGAAGGAAGTAAAGATATAGACAGGATATAGAAATTACAAAAGAAAACAGACCGACAAGAAAAATAGACATATACAAGAACTCAAGAGAAGAACAAAAACGGAGGGGAAAGGAATATAGAAAGCAGAATAAGAGAAAAAATATGTGAATAAAAAGGAATAGAAGGTCTAGCGGTGCCTCACCCTGTTGTAAATTCTGCCCTAGCGCTGTAGGAAAGAAAAACGAAGATGGTTCAATTAGTAATATCTAGAAGAAACAATCAGGAAAACAGAAAATCGTACTCCCTATTCAAACCATTTAGATGTAATGTGTTCAATCTATAGATCCAGAATGATTCTCTTTCTTTGAGTAATTTAATATGGTTACCACCCCTCCGTGGCCTCCTAACCTGATCTAGAATCTGGAAACGAAGCTGGGAGATATTATGCCCAGCTTCTTGAAAATGGTGAGGAATAGGCAGCTAGGTCTTATTACATCTAATGGAGGACTTGTGACTCGACAGTCGATCCTTCATCCGCTGGATTGTTTCACCCACATAAAGCAAACCACAGGGGCATTTCAGAGCATATACTATGAAAGAGCTGTCACAGGTATATTGGCCCCGTATATCAAATTTCTTGCCTGTTCTACGATGTGTCACTGTGTTGGCTTTGATCACACCGGAACAATGGCAACATTGGAGACAGGGAAATGTTTCCCTCCTAGGGAAAGATAAAGTAGACTGAATAGGGACCCTCTTTGAGGATCCAATATCAGCTCTTATCAGCATGTACTTAATGTCTCTTGGAACAAATTAGTAGAGGGTTCTGGAACGGTTCCTTCTCACACTGGGCTACGGCCCGTTTACTCTTTTCCTATGGTCCTTGACTTGTGACTATTTTGAAAAAGGTCTTTTGACCGAAACGTCATATATGTAAAGTCACCAATACCTTTCATATGTGTGGAGCCTGTGGATTTAAATTAAAATATCCTTTAATTGCATCTAATTGAGTGCGGTCTATTTTTGACTTTGGCTACATGAGGATAGGCATTCTTAAGGATATTTCAATGTTTCCTCAGTATATGGTGAATCCCCATCATCCTTGGATGGTGGGTGTTCACAAAAGGGATCCTATTTAGATTAGAAGATTTTCTCTTATTAGGATTAAATCTTAAGGTATCATCTGGGTAACCCCTACTACAAAATTTCTCACTCATAGCCTCTAATCTAACCTGTCTCTGTTCAGAATCTGAGACAATACATTTCACCCTCATTAAGGCCTCGTTCACATGGCTTATTTGGGCGCGGATTGGAGCCGCCCTGCGCGGCGGATTTGTGCTGCAGTACGGCTCCAATCCGTCCCTGTCATTACGGTAATCCACAGTTCTCATAGAGAACTGTGGATTCCGTCGCTCCTCCCCGCTCGGCAAATCCGCCGCGGTGTGAGAAAGTGACATGCACATTATTTACGGCGCGTACGCGCTGTGAATAATGGAATGTCTATGGGGCCGGCGAGCAGCTCCCCCTCCGCGCCCCCACCCCGCCCCCATCCCGCCCCTTATTCAAGCCGCAACTGCGGGCTAAATCCGTCCCGCAATTACGGCTTGAATAAGCCGTGTGAACACTGCCTAACTGTGATTTCGGCAGAGCTTTTTTTTTTTTTCACATGGGCCGGATGACAGCTTTTAAAGTGTAGGAGATTATTCCTATCAGTAGACTTGGTGTATAGATCTGTGCTTAGAGTGTTGTCTTAATTTCTGATAACCAGTGTGTCTAAGAAAGGTAGTTGTTGTGAGTGATATTGAGGCGTATACTGTAATTCTGGTCTAATGGAATTCAACCATATCGTGAACTGTTGTAAAGAATTCTTGTCACCATTCCAAATACAAAATATGTCATCTATGTACCTTTTCCATGTTTTCACATGTTGACACAAGAGATCATTCTGGTAAACATACTGTTGTTCAAATTGTGCCATATAGGCATTTGCATAAGGGGGGGCCATATTGGACCCCATGACGGTACCCCTTACCTGTGCATAAAAGGAATCCTCAAACATGAAGTAACTCTCTTCTAAAACCAGGGTTAGTAGTTCTATACATAAGGAAAGTTCATCCGTAGACATATCTGAGTCTCTAAGTAGGGCTGTAGTGGCCTCAATTCCTTTAGAGTGCTCAATTGATGTATACAGGCTGCATACATCAAAGGATAGCAAAAGGACAGTACAGATACATTGTCAATAGAATTTAAGACGGATGGATAGAAAGTGGCCTGTATCCAAACGATAAGAAGGTGTTATCCGTATTAGGGGGTTCAAAATCTTTTCCAAATACTGGGAGATGGGTGAAAATACTGAATCTGTGGAAGCCAGGCTTTGAAGGTGGGCAGCCATTGCTCACGGCCTCCTTTGGTGCTGGTCCGGGCCATGGTGAATGCCTCGATGTCCTCCTGGGGGGTTGGAGCCGACTTCACCCTCTGTTTCTTAGTGGCATTCTTTATTTTTAACTTAATTGCCAGCCAGGAATGGTGAGAGGTGATGGAGGAGCTCTCAGGAATGTGTCCTCATGCCACCATGTTCAGCTCCTGGAAGTGCACTTTAGTTCTTGTGGTCACTTGTTGGTCAGTAGGATTTTCAGTGTGCGTCACCAATGTGGGCTGTCTTCCTTAAAGTCTATGCTCAGGGGCCATCTGGTTCCCTTCCCCCTTTTCCTCCCCTGTAACTCCAGCAAACCCATGTCCAAGCCTTTTGGTGGTTACCTACTTCTGGCATCACCCTGGGTAACAAGGTCAAGATATTATCTCCCAAGCTTCATGGAAGGGAGAACCTGGAAGCTTACAGATGTCTGTTCAGGAAGGGGATATGTTTAGAGGGGACTCTTCTCTTCTGGGAGAGTTTGGAAGTGGTCCATCACTTGGGTACTTTTTCTATGAGTGGAAAGCATCCAATCTGGCTGGTTTCAGATGGTTTGGCTGATCAATCGTATAGGAACAGGTATGGTGCACATGGAGGTTACTATGTGAGTGTATACAGATCAAAGCCATGTGGGCTGGAGACACTAAGGGGACAGGGATATATTTAGTAGAGTACTTTCACTTTAAGATGGAGAGCTCACTCAGACTTGTCTCTAGTGATTTGGTTGGGGCCATCATTTAAGAGCCGTGGAATGCATTTGGTTGTACACAGACCCTGGGCATGTGTTAAAGCCATAAGGTCAAAGCAGGTAAAAGCCTGAGCCGGGCGGAGCCCCCTGGGGCTGGTGACCCTGAGGGCCGCTGCTCTGTCTCTTCCTCTCAGCACACACCTCTGTGTACTCAGCCATCTGGATTTGCAGAGGCTTCTGTGTTTGCACTGTGCACATCCTTATTTACCTAATTAATGTGTGTGCTCAAGTCGCATCCGACTATTCGGAAAGTGGGGCCCTGATGAGATGTCCGTCCTGAGGTCTAGCGGGCAGTGTGTGAGCCTCTGGTTCCTCTCCCCTCTGGAAGCCCTGGACCCACCAAGAGGAGAGGTCACGAGTATCCGGCTTCTTGGTGGACACTGGAGTGAAGGAGACAGGTCTCCCTTATCTTCGTAGAAGGAGCACCAATGCCCCCGACCCCTGCAGGGCTCGATGGATTGGAGAAGGTCTGTTAGGAGGGGAAAACCACATGCAGAGAGGTCTCTGGGGCAAAATCCATCTCAGACATACATTCAGGCCTCCCTCCTTCTGCACAACTTGGGGGCGACCAGGGGCACAGCGATAGAGATGTAGCACCTCAACAGACTGTAGCTTTAGGAACTTTCTACTGAAAGGCAGCGCAACCCAGAGGAGACACAATCCAAAAATTATCACAGAGTGATAGAAAACCAGCATTCATGGCTTCACTGAAGTGACTGGGGCTGAGCTGTAATACCAGACACAAGATGTGCGTGACAGCGGAGAGGCCAACAGGGGTAGGAGGACCTAAGACTGTACAGCGAGGGTTGGCGGCTCCATGTTTACTCCTCCCTGGTGACTGGTCCATACAGCATCCTATAGTTGAGCTGCTTATCTGAGGGGACGCAGGCCAGTGCTGCTGTTCTTATGTCTGGTTTGCCTTAAGAGCTATGAACTCCGTGTCAGACTGGAGTGCCAGTGGCCCACCATTGGAATTGATCCGTGGAGCTCTCCGGTGAAGTTGATTTTAGGGTCCACCAGTGGAGTTGATTCGCTTGGGGGTTTTCCCGGGACTCATGGGAATTTATTTTAGGGTCCACCAGTGGAGTTGATTCTTGGGTTCCACCTATGGGATTTATTCTTGGAGCCCACCAGTGGGGATAATTCTTGGGGTCCACCAGTGGGATTGATTCTTGGAGCCCACCAGTGGAGTTGATTCTTGCGGTCTACCAGTGGGTTTGATTCTTGGAGCCCCCCAATGGAGTTGATCCTTGGGGCTCACTAGTAAAGTTGATTCTAGGGGCCCAGCAGTGGAGTTTATCCAGTGGAGTTGATTCTAGGAGCCCACCAGTGCAGTTGGTCCTTGAGGCCACCTTGGAGTTGAATTACTGCAGCCCTTTACTCTGTGCTTTGATTTTGAGCCAACCCTACAGCTTCTGTACATGACTGCTTATGCCTTTCTTTCTCAGGCCTGAGCCCTGGTAGTTGCCGAGTTGCCCATCACAGCAGATGCTACCCAGCCTATGATGCCCTCATTCCACTTGGCACATTAAAAGAGATCAGGGAGAGGAATCTGTCTATGGGTTAAGTTCTGAGATAACTTAGCCCCCGACAGAGGGAGCAATGGCCCTCACGGCCACATCTGTAAGAGTCCAATCTATTTAAAAATTTTATAATTTTTTTCATTGTAAAAAATAAATAAAAATTCCTAAATACCAAATTATGGGTTTTTGTTTGTGCTTCACTTCCCTAAAAAATTACAATGAAAATTTATCAAAAAGTCACCTGTGCTCCACCATGTTACTAATGAAAACCACACTTCAGGCCTCAAGAAACGAGCTCTCGCTCAGGTCCATTGAAGGAAAAATAAACAAGTTATCGGTCGCAGGAAATGTCACCACAGACATGTAAAAAAAATGTTACTGCAAATGTGAAAAATAGAAAAAGTTTTAAAATAGAAAAAATATTAAAATATCCCAAAAACCCTTTGTATTTGGTATCTCTGGAATCGCACTGACCTGAAGGATCGTAAACGACATAAAAACGAAACTCCCACAAACATGGTGCAAATGCGTTTTTGTTCACTGTTCCCAGTACATTACATGGAAAATGGAGCCACTAAAAGTACCTCTTATCCCTCATATATCTATGTAAATGGAAGAAGTTCTGGCTCCTGGAAGAGAAGGAGGAAAAACATGGACACAAGAGAAATCGCTGCAGCAAGAGGTTGCAATGTCACACAAGAGTCTCTAGAAAGCGCCTATTATTTTTTCACAATTTTGCCAATAGGTCAACAAATCCCTAAGTTTACTCCCCCCATATAGAATAAGTTTAATATGTACAGTATCTCACAAAAGTCTGTACATCCCTCACATTTCTATAAATATTGTATTCTATCTTATCCTGCAACAACACTGAGGCTACCGGTATGACACGTTGGTGTTTAAATTTGGTGTTATCGCTCTCACGCTCTCTCAAACTGGTCACTGGAAGTCCAACCTGGCTCCTCATGGCCAAGAACTGTCTAAGGATCTGAAATATAGAATTGATGCTCTACATAAAGATGGCCGAGGCTATAAGAAGATGCCAACACCCTGACACTGCTTCATCGCGACAGCCAAGACCATACAGCAGATAATAAGACCGACTCCTCTCAGAACAGGTCTTGCCATGGTCGACCAAAGAAGTTGGGAGCACAGGCTCAGTGTCATATTCAGAGATGAGTGGTGCCAGCATTGCTGCAGAGTCAGTGCTCAGACCATATGCCAAAATGCATGATTTGCATGGGTGGCCAGAAGGAAGCCCGTCTAAAAATGTTTGCACAAAAAAACCCGGGAAACAGTTTGCTGAAGACAAGAGCTAAGGATATGGATTACGGAATCTACCCTGTTCTGATGAAAAAAGGGGTTGAGGGGGACAAAGCAAGATGTAGCCTACATAAAGCAGGGGGGTAGGAGTGTATGGTTTGAGGCCCCGGCTGTGGGGAGCACAGTTCATTGAGGGAACCCAAAGATGCAAAATGTACGTGACTCCTAAAGAGAGTGATCCCCTCGTTCTGGGCCACGGGGCAGTATCCAACAGTAACGACCCCAAACACCTCCGGATCAAAACTGCCCGCTAAGAGAATGAGGAAAGGTCGGGGACTGGCCAAGCTCTCCAGCCTAACCCTTGTGCATCTCTGGGGCCCCCTCAACGGAAAAGGGGAGGAGCCAAGGGCTCTACCACCACGCTCCATGACGGCGTCAGGAGGAGGGAAGGGATTCCGTGGGTGAACCAGTGACGCTCAGTCGCCTCCCGGCCCCAAGAGAGCTAAGGCTGGAAAATAAAGGGGGACACAAAATCTGACACTTTGGGCAGAAATTTGTATTTTCATTAAGGGTGTCTTCCTTTTGTTGTCACTTTGGGGGTCCCCTCTTTTGCAGTCAATTAGGGGTTTTCTCACTTTTGTCCCCTAGACATTGATGCTGTGATTTTCCCCTTTGTACAAGCCGGGGACTGGTACTTTACATTGTATCACTTTAGGGGTTCCTCCCCTTTTTCGTCTTTGGGGTGACTAATTTTTTTGTCATTAGGGGTGTCCTTACTTTTTGGGGCCCTTTGGGTGCCTCAATTTTATCCCCTTAGACATTGATCTGGAGTTTTCCCCCTTTTAAAGCGGCACCCGACTACTTTACATTGTATCCTTTGGGGTGTCCTCACTTTTTGTGGTCTCTTTTGGGGGTTCCCATTTTGTCCCCTTTAGGGCATTTTGCTGTGAGTTCTTCCCCTTTTGATTAAAAGCCCGGGCACGACTACTTTAAAATTGTATCACTTAGGGGTGTCCTCACTTTTGCGGTCTCCTTGGGTGTCCTATTTTTGGGTCCCTTAGCTTTTTTCCTCACTTTTGTCCCCCTAGCATTTAGCTGTTAGTTCTTCCCCGTGATACAAGCCGGCATGCACTTTACTTTTATCACTTAGGGGGTGTCCTCACTTTTTTCGGTCTCTTTGCGTGTCCCCACTTTTTTCGGTCCCTTTGGGTTCCCCCTTTTGTCCAAGAATTGATGTGTGAGTTCTTCCCCTGAATCAAGGGCTTTGGGGGGGCATATTTAAAAATGTTTAAATCATCAAAGGTAAAAAAAAAGATCTCCCCGATTTATTTTTACCAGGGCTGTTCTGAACAAGGGGCATCCTTTACGTCTTTTAGGAAGAAAATTCTACATAAAATAGAAAAGGGATTTTTTAATGTAAGAGCAGTGAGATTGGAATTTTTTGCCAGGGAACTTGTCATGGGAATTCAATAACCGGTTCAAAAAAAGGGTTTTGGGTGCCTTTCTGGAGGTAATAAAAAACAAGTTATAGTGCTAGATTAGGGGGGGGGTCATTTATCCGGGGTTTTTTTGATTGCCCGATTGGAAGTCAGGAAGGGAATTTTTTTCCCCAAAAGAGGACAATTTTGGGTTTACCTCTTGGGGGTTTTTTTCCTTTCTGGTCAACACCTTAGCACAACAGGGTGAACTGGGTGGGCTGTCTTTTTTTGGGGTTACAAATATGAAATATGAAAATACCCTTTCCCGTACTAATTTAGTAACTCGTAAAAAAAGGTAAGTTGTCTTAGTCAAATCTGAAAATTTCCTCAACAGGGCAACATTTCCTCAATCCCCTTTGAATTTTTCAATTGATGTGTATAGGCTACATACATCAAATGAAACTAGAAGGGCAGTTTCTGAGATAATATTGAAAACAATAATAACGACAAAAAATGGCCCGTATCCAAGAGGTAGGAGGGGGGGTTTGGCGTTCAAGGGGGAAAATTGGGGGAAAAAAAATTTAGTTGTCGGGCCCCTACGGTCTCCCGGAGGTTTTTCGACCAGTATTTTGGGTAGTATATAGAAAACCAGAGTTACCGGATGTTCCACCTTCAAGAAGGAATAGGTAGATTTATCAATGACCCCTTTGGTGAAAAAATAGTCAAGGGTACACTGAATCCTTTTGCCAATTCTAAAAATTGGATCTGAGTCTAGGGGGACATAATGGTCACTGATGTTGTCCATTATTTCATTCGTAACAGCTTGTTCTATAAAAACAGTCCCCCTTTATCGGCCGGTTTAATTTTAATGTTTTTATCCTTCTTTAAAAATAATGGGTTGGTCAAATTGTATCATTGATGGGTTTTTCCTACTTTTGCAGCCCTTTGGGGGTGTCCTCACTTTTTTTCCCCATAGACATTGATGCTGTGGTTCCCCCCTGTGATACAAGCCCATGAAACTTTTATCCTTATTTATTTTTCCCCTTTTAGGGGTGTCCTCACTTTTGTCCCCCCTAGACATTTTTGCTGTAGTTCTTTCCCCTTTATACAAACCTGCACTGCTCTTAACATTGATACTTGGGGTGTCCCCACTTTTGTCCGCCATAACATTGATTTGTGAGTTTCCCCCCCTTTATAAAGCCGGCCACTGACTACTTTAAAAATTTTATCATTGGGGTGTCCTCACTTTTGTCCCCATAGGCATTGATGAGTTCCGCCCTGTGATACAAGCCGGGCACTGACTACATTGTATCAGGGTCAGGTCCTCGGTGTTGTCCCTGGAGAAGTTCTAATATTTACAAGACTGTCCTTCCTTTTAGCAGCGGCAATAGATTTGCTGCAGCCCCAGGCTTCAGCCTCCCTCCCACGTGGCACATACAGGCAGTGTCGGACGGGGGGGTTGGGGCCCCACAGGGGTTTTTTTCGGGGGGCCCCCCTATGTACATAAAAATATTACCGGCCCTCTCGACATAATCCGCATTTTAACTTAATAAGTGTGCAAAACAAAAAGTAGGGTGTGTACAATAGAAAAGTGGCCCCACATATCTTTGCCCACTTCTAAAGGGCTAATACTCCCCATATCCCCCTTCCCCACCCACAAACTATCCCCCCCCCCCAATAATACCCCCCCACCCACTACAATTATCCCCCCCCCACCCCATACAATATCCCCCTCCACCCACATAAAATATCCCCCCTCCACCCACTTACACTATCCCCCTCCAAAAAACAAATCCCCTAAACCAAAAATAAAAAATATCCCCCCCATTTTCCTTGGTCACCCCCGTCAAAAAATAAAAAACAAGCAAAAAAGAAAAGTCTAACCTTCACACAATAGGCCTTTTAGGTCAAACCGGTCAAAATAACCTACAACACCGCCATTGAGAACAATTTAGGTCAGAAACCACTAGGTATAAACCTACAACCCCACCTTTTAAAGACCACATAGAGGTCAGCACCACTCAGTTTAACTACAACACCCCATATAGAACCACATAAGGTCGACACCAGTCGGGTAACCCTAAAACAAAAATATAAGAGACCAATAGAGGTAGACACCAGCTAGGATAACCTAAAAAACACCCATATAGAGCCCAATAGAGGTCAACACAGCTCGGGTTTCACATCACATTCAGGATCCGCACTGATCCAGTATAGAAGTAAAAAATCAGGGATCCCCGGGGAGACGTTTATTAAGTGTTCTTTCTTTTGGTCTTTCTTTTTCCCTTCTTTTCTGCATATTCCGCACCCCCTGTGATTTGTCCCGGCCACCATCATCCCTGCAGAAATTACACAAAAATTCTTAGAACCCAATTTTCCAACCTCTTTACCTTTTCCCCCCTCGTAAAAAAACTCCCGGGGTGGGAGAGGGGTAAAGCATACTTAGAGGCCTAGTACCTAAGGGGGGAGGGGGGGGAGGCTAAGTTGGGAGATTGTAAAATATCGCTCCCTCTCAAAAAATTCCGGGTATTAGACAAAAAATTAGGTAGGGGGGAAAATGGGCAAGGCCCGTTGTGGTGTCCCCCTTTGTACTGGCCCCTTGTAGTGAGGGCCCCCCTTTTGTAGCCAGGGCCCCCCTTTAGCCCATTCCCCCCTGTAAAGGGCCCGGGGCTTTAGCCAGGGAAAGCCTTGAGCCAGGGAAGCCTTGTAGCAGGGGCCCCTTTGCTAGGGAAAGTAGGGCCCCCCTTTAGCTAGGGGCCCCATTTTGTCGGGCCCCCTTGTAAGCCAGGGGCCCCCTTTAGGGCAGGGGGCCCCTTTTTAGCCAGGGCCCCTTTAGTCGGGCCCCCTTGTGCCAGGGGCCCATAGTAGGGCCCCCCCTTGAGCCAGGGCCCCCCCGTAGCCAGGGAACCCCCCTTGCAGGGCCCCCCCTTTTAGCCAGGGCCCCCCTTGTAGCCCGGGCCCCCTTTTTTAGGGGCCCCCCTTGTAGCCAGGACCCCTTTTAGCGGGCCCCCCTTGTACAGGCCCCCCCTTTTAGCGGGCCCCTTTAGCCCGGCCCCCCCGTGCAGGGACCCCTTTTTGTCAGGGCCCCCCCCCCCTTGTACAGGGCCCCCCCCTTTAGTCAGGGCCCCCCCTTGTAGCAGGGCCCCCCCTTGTAGCCAGGGCCCCCCCTTGTAGCCGGCCCCCCCCCCTTTTAGGTGGGTTTAAAAAAAAAAACAACCCCACCCCTTATGGCTCGGGGTCCGCTCCGGCCCCCGGTCCGTATGGGCCCTGCATAGGGGGCGTGAATGACGTCACCGCGCCGCCTAGTCAGCAGGGACCCCTTTACAGGGCCCCCCCTTTAAACCCCGGGCCCCCCCCTTTAGCCAGGGCCCCCCCCCCCCCTTGTTCCCGGCCCCCCCGGGCCCCCCCCTTGTAGCCAGGGCCCCCTCCCCCTTTAGCCCGGGCCCCCCCTCCCCTTGTACCAGGGGGCCCCCCTTGTAGGTAGTTAAAAAAAAAAAACACCCAGCCACTTACCTGGCTGGTCCTGCTCGGCCGCCGGCTCCGTACGGGGCCCTGCATAGGGGGGGCGGTGAAGTGACTACGTCACAGTAAGGCCTTAGCCTGCCGGGCCCGGGCCCCAAAACCTTCAGCCCGCCAGGGGGGATCGCGGGCCAGTGCTAGTGGGCTGTGTGTGAAACCCCCGCAGCCCCGGGAGTGGGGGCATAATCCCCAACTCCCCGGGCCGGTTCTGGGCGCTCGGGACGCGGGTCCCGGGGGTCCCGTGACCGATGCGGGCCGGGGCCCCGGGGAGCGACGGCACTGTCGGGGCCCCGCGCTTGGGGGGGCCCACCGGGGGGTTCCCGGTCCCCCCGGGGGCCCGCGAGCCGATTTTACCCTGGTGAATTTCGGCTGAATTTCGAAGTCAATCAGCGGCGGCGGCGGAGTTACTGCTTTTTTTCCAACCCTGCCTAAAAGAGTTATTATGATTTAAATTCAGGGCCCCAGAAATTTATGCGATGAAAAAATAAAAAAAAAAACAAAACATTTCGACAGAAAAATAAAAAAGTTCCGGCTCTTGAAATGTGACAATGAACAAAAGGAAAAAAAATCACTTGTTCTTATTTACTTTGGTAATTTTTAATAAAAGGACCATCACCCCCTAGGGCCGGGGGAGGAGGCCCGGTGGGTTGGTTGGGAGGGGGGGGGATGCCCCTGATTTTGCTAATTGATTGGTCACATCCATGTACAGTAGCAGAGGTATCTCCTTTAAGGGCCGGTACAGTTTTATTTTTGCACGTCACTTCTGTTGTTGGATCCTGTTGGGGGGTGCAGGGTTTGGGTCTGGTGGGATGATCTGCATTTTTTTGCCCCCCGGGTGCTCCCCATTCAGTACATTAGAGGTTTGTTCTTAAAGGGCCAGCGCAGCATTATTGTTACATTGGACATTTCATTTTGACTGCTACACGTCACTTCTGTTGTCGGATCCTGTCGGGGGTGCGGGTCGGATCTGGTCCTGGGATGATCTGCCTTTATTTTGCTAATGATGCTCCATCCTGTTACAGTAGCGAGGGGATCTCCTTTAAGGGGCCGCCAGTTTTTGCATCGTTGAAAATTTTTTTACTTCTGTGAAAGGGCTTGCGATGCCCATTTACTGCTAAAATGCGATTAGTGTGCTGAAAATGATCCCGGACGGCGCTCATCACCATAATCCAGACACAACCCGGCTCCATGTACAGAAGGGATTAGGACCAAATCCCAGGGATGTTGGCTAAGGATGGCGCCTGTGGGAGTGCGCGCCCCCGGGCGGAGGGGGCAACCCTGTAGGCACCGATCTGTGGGGGGGCCCTGGTAGTATAACTTCATATGCACTGAGCAGGGCGGGCTGGGGAATATTATGGGTGAGTGTATTGGGGAGGTATTTATAACAACGTCCCCAACATAATCCACTAAACCTTATTGGGGTCCAGAAAAAGAAAAATGTCCCAGCTGAATACACTGACCCATAATGGCCCAAAACACCCCAAAATGCCCCCCCTACACTGCCCATAATTGGCCCCAACCCGAATAATGCCCCCAAAAACACGACCCCATTTATGGCCCCCACTTTAATAATGCCCCCAAAAAGAACCAATGGACCCCCCAAATGAATAATTTCCCCCCCAATACACTGACCCATAATGGTCCCAGCACCTGAATAATGCCCCCCAAAAATGACCATAATGGGCCCCCGACCCGAATAATCCCCCCAAAACCTGACCCATAAAAGGCCCCCCCACTAAAAAAGCCCCAATACACTGACCATTAGGAAAGCACCTGAATAATGCCCCCCAATACACTGACCCAAAATGGACCCATGACCTGAATAATGCCCCCCAATACACTGACCCATAATGGCCCCAGCACCTGAATAATAAAACCCCAATCACTGAAACCCCTAAAGGGCCCAACCTGAAAATCCCCCAAT
>JAODAL010050422.1:0-27416 GCA_025379985.1 Phyllomedusa bahiana
AATACAGGGGACATATAACCTACAAGAGGGCCTATAACCTACAGGGGCGGGCTATAACCTAATGGGTTCTAGAACTTACATGGGGGCCGATAAACTGCAGAGTGTCCGATAACCTACAGGGTGGCTATAACCTCCCGGGGGGGCCTAAAACCCCTTCAAGGGGCTTATTTACGGGGGGCTATAACCTACAGGGGGGAAAACCCTAGGGAGGCCAAATAACTGACAGGGGACTATACCTTACGGGGGCATATCGCTCTGGGGGGGCCCCAATAACCTATGGGGCATATCCCCAACAGGGGGCCCTAAAAACCTACAGGGGGTTATATCGTGGGCTATTAAAATACAGGAAGCATATAACCTACAGAAAGGCCTATAATCTATGAGGGGGCTATAACCTACAGGAGGCTGTAAATCTCCCTACAGAGGGCTGTAAACCGATCTACAGGGGGCAGTATATCTACCTACACGGAGCTGTATACCTACCTGGGATCTCGATACCTACCTACTCAATGTTGGGTAACTTTACTACCTACTTAATTAATGTGGGACGCCAATAACAGCTTTAGGAATTGGTAGGGAAGCACTGATAAAGTGAGAAGTCTAAGATGTTTGTGTAGTAAATTCGCAGGGAGGTTGCGGGCGGGGAGAAAGTCTCATGGTGTTCTGGGTCGGGTGGAGAAAAAAAAAGGGAAAAAAAACAATTCAGAGAAAAGCTACGAGAGATACCCTTTGAGTCCTTGTCAGGGGTTATTTTTCTTTGAATTGGACATGTGTCAGTGAGGGACTGGTGGGGCGAACCCATTTGGTTCTATATGGGAGGGTTAAGGTTATAACCCGAGTTGGTGTTGACCAATTGTTTCTTTATATGACTGGTTGCAGGTTTTCCTGAGTGGTCTGACCCCCTATGTGGTTTCCCTATGGTGGTATTGTGGTTTTTTTTACTGGTGTTAACCATAGGTGTTTCATATGGTGGTGTTGCAGGTTA
Organism: Phyllomedusa bahiana; assembly: GCA_025379985.1. NCBI lineage: Eukaryota > Metazoa > Chordata > Amphibia > Anura > Hylidae > Phyllomedusa > Phyllomedusa bahiana. The sequence goes on from JAODAL010050422.1 coordinate 986, forward strand.
TACCCGAGCTGGTGTTGACCACTAGTGAAAAAAATTTGAATTCTGGTTCACATTTTTGATCAAAAATGTTTAAGCTGCCCCAGGGAAAGGGTGCCTCCATTTTTATTTTCTACACCGCCCCCCTCTTACAAACTGTCATAAAAGGTGCCTTGCAGGTTGGGTTGTTTTATTTATTTTTTTTTTCTGGATAAAGGATCGGTTTTTACCCCGGAGGCCCGGATGGGCTCATTGAGAGGTAAAAGAAAATGTAACTGCCCTATTTGAGATCACGTTGAAAGTGGGGCAGCTTAAAAATTTTTTGATCAAATTATTGAACCGAGAATTAAAATTTTTTTTCATGTATGAAGTAGCAAAAACTTCTTTAGGGATTTCCCTAATTTTTCCCCTTTTTGAAAAAGTGTGCGCTGGCATGGTGTGCGGTTACATGTATATATATATATTTTAAATATATTTATAATTAATATATATATATATTATTATATATATATATATATAATTTTTAAATTTTTAAATTTTATAAATATATTAAGGGCCCCGTACCCTCCAGTGGCACCCGGGGTTTTGATTTTTTTTCAAAGTGTTTTTTGTGCAAAAACCCTAGTTATTTTGGGTGTATTTTGATTTTAACCTATATGGGGAGGAAAAGGGTGCCTCCTTTTTGATTTTTTTGCCCCTGCCCACCTTAAAAGCGTATAAGAGTCAGCTTTCAGGTTGGATTTTTTTTTTTTTTTTTTTCTCCGGATAAAGGAGGTCGGTTTTTACCCGTGAGAGGGCCCGGAGTGGCTCTATGGAGGTTAAAGATAGTGTGGATTGCCCTATTTGAGATCACGTTGAAAATCGTGGGCAGCTTTTAAAAATTTTTATCAAATTTTGTGAACCCAGAATCTCAAAATTTTTTCATGTATGAAGAAAAAATGCTTCTTTAGGGGTTTCACTAATTTTTGCCCCCTTTTGACCACTTGTGGCTCTATATGGGGGGTGTTGTAGGTTATACTAACTGGTGTCTAACCCAAAAGGTGTTCTTTATGGGTGTTGCAGGTTATAAGTGGTGTCTGACCAATATGTGTTCTCTATATGGCTGGTTGCAGGTTATACTGGTGGTGTTGACCAAAGTTTTCTCTTTTTGCATGTTGTGGTTTAAATGAGCTGGGTCTGACCACTATTGGGGGTGTTGTAGGTTATACCTGAACTGGTTTGATACTATGTGGTCTCTATGTGGCGGTGTTTTTAGGTTTCAAGTTTGTTTTGAAAAATTATATATTTTTTCCCGGGAGTGGTTGTGTTTTTGGGGGGGCCCAGTGTCTGCTTCCCGGGGGGCCCCATAATGCTGTTTAATTTTGGCCCGTTTGCGTAAAAAAACCCCACAAATGATCTGCCCCCCCTGTGTTTCACATTGGGATGGTTTTTTATGCTTCCAACCCTTCCCTTTTTTTCCCCCCAAATTAACAGTGGTCATCATGGCCAAAACAGTTATTTTTTTGTTTCATCGCCACCGGACATACTCCAAAAATTTTTTGTCTGTGTTACTATAGCATTTGCAAACGTTATGTGGCTTTTATATGTTTTTTTTGGGAAGGTGTTTTCAAAGCGCAGTTTTGGTTTTCATTTTAAAATGCGCTCCAAAAAAAATTGCTTTTATTACCAGCAAGCTTCTTTCTGTTGTCTAAATTGTTCAGAAAGGTGTTTCAAGTAAGTAATCAATTACTGTGTTTGAAGCCCTGTGGATTACAAATACACGAATTACTCATTTTCCAAACAGTTTAGATAAGTGCAAAATAAAGGCAGTTTAATTGGAGCGCATTTAGAGTTCTTTCACACGTTTTTGGTACGTTTGGTGCATTTTTTATGCCTTTTTTGTGCAGAAATGCACAGCATTCATTTTTGTGCCTTTCTGCAAAAATGCATCAAAAATGCACCAAAAAAAAAAGCTCATGTGAAAGACCCTTTAAAACGCACCAAAAATGGCTGTGGAAAGCCCCAATGGCTTCTCCCGGCAGAGTGACCTTTCAGCTATGTTGATTTCAGTACTCATTTCAATTGGATAATACACAATATTACCAGTTCCCCACATTCTTCACAAAGTCTTTTGCTTTTTTTCTTGGGGTTTATATGAAAATTCGGTAAAGCATGTTCATCTCTGAGAACAGAACCCATCCCTTCCTGAGGGTATGATGGGTTTACTTTCCCCCTTGTTTGTAATTGATATACTTGTTTGTCCCAAAAGAACAAGGCACCTTCAGTATCGGAAATGCCCCAAGGATGATCCGACTTGTTCAAGTCCATAATTTTCTTCCTGATATCTTGGTGTTTTTCTTTAGATTCCCCTATGTTACACACAGAAGCGTTGTTTTTCCGGGGTGCTTTAAAAAACTCCATGATTTCTCTCTAATTAATCAGATTTGCCAATAAACAGAAAGCTTCCAAAGCAGCATTCAATGGGTGTCCTAAATTTTTTTTTAAAGGCATAACAATCCTATGTATAAAACCTTTTTGACTTTGCAAAAAGTAATAAAAAAAACCCTTTAAAAAAAATTCTCTCTCTTATTTTGGTTTTTGAAAAATTTAAAATTTTTTGGTAACCCTTTTGGGCCCTAAAAGGGTAAGGTTTATTTTGTTTCATGTAATAGTGAGGAAAAACGCGTGAGTCTTTTTTTTATTGTATGTAAAATTCTGGTTTGAATTGGTTTGGGGAAATAAATTTGGGGTTTAAAAACTGTATATACAGTATGTAGTGAGGAAAAACAGAAAATTCGTATTTTTTAAGACTCGAATAAAACCCGTTTATTTTAAAGTAATGTAATTGTGATAATATAATTATTGCATTATTGTTTTTAAATCATTAAATAAAAATGTTTCAAATCAGGACTTGGTCAGAGACACATTTCTCTTTGAAGGATTATTCCAAAACACCCAAGTGTATAAACCAAGTGCTGCTTCTAATAGAGTCAGGGTTCTGAGGGTTACATCATACTCAGTGCTTTTGTACTACTGAAATCATTATCTGTTCTTTCAGTCTACAAAATATGCAAACATATGCTAATATCAGCATAATGTATTCACAGCACACCGGGGGGGCCCTGTAGGATGAGTTTGTATTAAACATGCGACTACAGACATAATCACTGCAGCAATGTAAACAAATCCACTCCCCAGCACACACCAGGGTAGGGATAGTCATTTAAAATTTTAACTTTATCCCACTCTCTTGCCACGGATGAGACAAAGTATTTTAATTTCTTAGACAGATAAGGAATTTTAAACCTCGCCCCCCACCCAAATTTAAATAAATTAAAAAATTAAGTGATTGGTTTTATGGTATGAAAGGGTGAATGAAAATCCGTTGAAAAAATGTATCCAACCGGGTCGTGTGCCCTTTGGTGGGGGAAGGAGGTTGGTTTTGTGGGAGTTAGGGAGGTTTGGGTAAATTGAGAAAGGTTTGTATTTGGGCGAACATAAGTGATGCACAGGCAGAGCCTTTCCTACATGCGGGCTTGGGGTGCTGGGTCATCGCTCACGAAGGGGGGTGCAACAGTCCATCCGGCGATTGCGCTCTGACTCTGCATGGCCGTTTGACAATGGCTATGCAGAGTTAGCAGCTGCACACACGCAGTGCAGCTGCTTGCACAGGGAGAAGGCAGGGTGGAACCTTACCTTCCTGTCTTCTCCATTGTATATATATACAGCACTCAGTGAGCACTTTACATACACATCAGCGTCGCAGGGGTGTGATGCATGGATTTCCTCACACCCCCTGCAACGCTGGGTCTCAGCTTCCTCCCCAGAAGCATGATCACGACACGCTACTTACACTGTTCACCAGCTCCCGGACATGCTGCTTTTTATTTTATTTTCATTGGCAACAGAGGGGAAAAAACTACCTGGCTACAGGGGTCAACTACTTGGCTACATTGGGCAATTAGCTGGCTGCAGGGGACAACTACCTGGCTGCACTGGGCAATTACACAGCTACTTTGGCAACTACTTGGCTACAGGGGGCAATTACCTGGCTACACTGGACAACTATCTGGCTATACTGGGCAACTACCTCGCTACAGGGGGCAACTAGCAGGATACAGGGAACATATAACAACCTTGCTACACTAGGAATACTACCTAGCTACAGGGGGCAAATATCTGGCTACAGGGGGGAAATATCTGGCTATAGGGGGCATATAACTACCTACAGGGTCCAATAAAACTACATAATAGGGATCTATATTTCTACTTATTGAGGAGGTCTATATAATTACCTAATTAATAGGGGACCGAGATACCTACATATTGGTGGACCTATAAGTCTATCTACCTTATGGGGTGATAGACACCTACCTAATTGAGGTCTTTCTACCTAGTTTGGGAGTATACCTACATACTGTCTTAGGGAATTTAACTGCCTCCTATATGGAATAAACCTACATATATTCCGGGCATTATATGACCATCAAGATAAATTTGTATAGAATCAAATACAAAAACATAAAAAAAAACAATATACCCATTAAAAACCAAAATTTTATTAAATAATGTTTAAACTACAAAACAAACAATTAAATAGTCAACACCCAAAAAAATATCTTCAAACCACCTAGACTAGAATGTAAGTATAAAGTACATACATGTCCCAATACAAATGAATGGAAATACATACAGGGATATTAAATACAACTAAACAATATCATAAGTAAATAGTAAATAAAAATGTATACTTAACCCTGTAGTAGTCAGACAGTGAGGAGGAGCACACCACCCCAATGCACGTTTCGCTTATGCGCTTTTTCAAAGGGACATTTTTATTTACTATTTACTTATTATATTAGTTGGTTATATTTAATATCCCTGTATGTATTTCCATTCATTTATATTAGGACACATATGTAATTTATACTTACATTCTAGTCTAGGTGGTTTGGAGAGATGTCTAGTATTTTTGGAATGTTGACTTTTTAATTGTTTATTTTGTAGTTTAAATATTATTTAGTAAAATTTTGGTTTTTTAATTGGAGTTTTGTTTTTTGGAGTTTTTACCTCCTATATGGGAATACAAAACAAGGCTAAAACTTGGTGCACAAATGGGAGCCCCATCGCTGTTTGGGGGCACTTTTACTGTTTGAGGAATCAGTACGTACCATTTAGATGGGGAGTTTGTACAGAGATAGGAATTTGTAGAGAGGAGTCTAAGATGTTTGTTCTGTAAATTCTGCAGTGAAGAATCGTGGCCGGAAGAAGTCGTCATGGTGGTCTGGAACAGGTGGAGAAGAAAAGAGAGAACAACTCTTCAGAGGTGTCTCCTGCAAGTCCCTGGATGTAACTTTACTGTGATCGTTTATGTGTCTGCAAGGTCTTTATACAATTGGTATTCATCTCTGTATGGTCACGGTATGCCGGTAATATTGGTTGTAGTATAATGGCTTATATTCCGTAACGGTATGTTGTATTATTCAGCCACTATGTGGTGGTGATATGTGGTCATGGTGTGGTGGTATTATCCAGTCACTATCTGGTGGTGATATGTGGTCATGGTGTTGTGAGATTATTCAGTCACGATGTGGTGGTATGTAGCTGTTTTATTCAGTCACTATGTGGTGGTCATATATGGGTGTGGTGTGGCAATATTATTCAGTCACTATGTATGGTCATGGTGTTGTGGTATTATTCAGTCACTATGTGGTGGTGATATGGGCTCATGGTGTGGTGTATTAGTCAGTCACTATGTGGTGGTGATATTTATATATGGAGATGCAGTATTATTCGGTCACTATGTGCTGGTGATAGTAGTCATGGTGTGGTGGTATTATTCAGTCAATATGTGGTAGTGATATGTGGTCATGATGTGGTGGTATTATTCAGTCACAATGTGGTGGTAAAATGTGGTCATGGTGTGGCAGTATTTGGTCCCTATGTGGTGGTGATATATGGTCATGGTATGGCAGTATTATTCGGTCAATATGTGCTGGTGATATGTGGTCTTATTAGGACATTGGTAATATTAACTTTGGGATTCTGGTTTTGTGTAGCAATGTTATTTGGTAATTGTATGACTATTATTTAGTGGTTTTATATATAGCACATTGTGTTAAAGCTTTTTGTATATTTTGGCTTTGGTTTATTGTGAAGAACTGTGTTGTGGCACATTAGGTTAAGTGGTGGGACAAATTTATCCTAAGAACGGCCCTATACACAGGTTGCTGAAAAATCATGCTTACAAACATGAATTTCTCATGTTAAAAAAAAAATCGTATTTCACTAAAAAATAAGTTGTGTGAACATAGTTTTAAGGCTGGGTTAACATATTGCATTACTACATATGTTTTTGTTGAATGCAGGTGACTTAGTAACTAATGTTAGTTCTGTGATTAACTTCAATTACTTTACACTATCTGCATTCAACCAAAACCATACTTACCAACTTTTGGAAGTGGTCTTTAGGGAGATTTTGAATTGCAGCTTACCACCTTGATGGTTTGAGTGAGCCACACCCCCTGTCTACATGAAACACCCTCTTTTGCACAAAGCTGCAGCCCCTTTTCAAATCTGTGTAACAGCTTTGGAGGAAAGCTGATAAGGGATGTGGTATCCTTCAGCTTTACTGGACATTGGATCTCTTAACCAGCATCCAAGCTGGGTAACACCACATTAATCAGCTTTCCTTCAGGGCCTAGCTACAATGTGGCCCTAATTACAAAGTGATGTCAGGGCAAAGTACTCAGATGTATAAAGTGGTATAGCTGCCATATAGACTTAGGCTAACACCGACCGAATGTTGTCAACTTGTGACTATGTTTGGCCCCTTTTCAGCCATATATAGTGCACGGAGCATTTTTTGTCATGGTTTTTGCCCTGGCTAATAATTTGCATGGGTGGAAACCTCATCCAAAACCTCATCAAAAACCTCATCTGAAGAAGCGTGTTTCAGACGAGGTTTTGATACTGTTTTGGGCGCTGAAAAATCAGTGTCCAAGCAGCGTCCAAATAGGCCGTGTGGACATACCCTAAAAGGCATACCCAAGAGTATATTCTAGTAGTTAGCAGTACTTTATATGGCCGGTACAAAAAAAATACCCACACTGGCCTCCTGGCAGTAAAACCGTCCCTGCTGGTGGTTTACCAGATAGATTTACCAGAGAGCTCAGATCTATGTGACTGATGGTCTATGTGCCACCTATTGTCATGCCATATTTGGAAGTGACATAATTTGAAAGTGACATGATCTCCAGAAATAGAACAGAAACTGATAGAGCACACCTTCCTACTACCATCTGATCACTTATTTCTTCATCTCTCTACAGGTATATTTTTCTGTTGGACAACAATCCCCAGCAAGCCCACAGCATTATTTGTTTAATTGCCCTGCTTTGTTTTAATGGTATGTATTTCTGTTGGACAACAATCCCCAGCAAGCCCACAACATTATTTTTTAATTGTTCTGCTTTGTTTTAATAGTATGTGTTTCTGTTGAACAACATTCCCCAGCAAACCCATAGCCTTATTTGTTTAATTGTCCTGCTTTGTTTTAATGGTATGTGTTTGTGTAGATTTCACCCCAGCTCTGTCTTCCATAATAACTTTGTGTTTATTTGTGTAGCCATTGATCCCAGATATTCCCATTTAAGTCTTTTCTGTGCTGGCCATTCTTAGCTCCAGCCATTTACGACACCTGGGTTTACTGATGACATCAATGAACTCCACATGGCATAGTATAAGTTAGAGAGCTCAGGTCTATGTGCCACCTATTGTTGTGCCATATTTGAAAGTGACACAGAAATATGACTGAAATGAGACAGAAGTGAGCATAAGGGGGCTCGGAGGATCATCTTTTATGTGAGTATCTGGTCTTTTTTAAAGTACACCTTATTCACTATGCTCACTATTGCTATCTACCTTGCAGCCTTCTGCCTCCTATCCTAATACCCAGTCATGCCCCCGGGAATGTTATCCACATCAGCACCTCTCTCCTTCCCTCACCTATGTATACATCCCACACACTATTTTCCCTTTTCAACTACCCCAGACCATCTGCTTTCATAGTGCCGCACAAACGCTGCTCATACACATCATTGAACCATCTGCTATCTCTTTTCATTCTCATGCCACTCACTGCAGGGGACAACTCTCCTAACCCCCGACCCACCCTCCTTTACTGCTCATCCCACCTCCTCCTCTGCCTCCCATAGAAACCATGCTAACCTGCTTGCTATTCGTTATACGTCTTTCCTGCCCCTTTTAAGTGTGCCCTGTGGAACCACCAATCTGTCTGTAACAAACTCACTGCTGTTCATGACCCATTCCTCTCTAACTCCCTCAACCTGCTAGCTCTCACAGAAACATGGTTCCAGCAATGTGACACCGCTTCCCTTGCTGCTCTCACCTATTGTGGACTACACTTCACCCACACCCCCAAACCCGAGAACAGGCAGGGTGGAGGAGTCGGCATACTTCTTTCTCCAAACTGCACCTACCAGGTCATTCCTCCCGCACCCTACCTCACTTTCCCCTCCGTTGATGTCCGTAAACTCAGATTCTTTCGGCCATTTTCTCTAAAATTGGCGGTTGTGTACAGACCCCCGGACTCACCCTGCCAGTTTCTGGATCTTTTTGCTGCCTGGCTCCCTCCCTTCCTCTCTACTGAAATGCCCACATTCATCATGGGTAATTTCAACATCCCCATTGACGACCCCATGTCACTTTTCGCCTCTCAGTTTCTTTCACTTCTCTTGGCCCCTTGCAATTTACAGACTCTCCCACCCACAAGGATGGGAACTCTCTTGATGTGATCTTGTGTAGTCTCTCATCAATTTCTAATTTCACTAATTCTCCTTATGCACTCTCTGATCACAACTTTATCTACTTCACTATCACTAATTTTCAGCCTTCTCTGGACACACCTGCCCATCACACATTCCGAAATCTCCACTCCATGAACACTCAGGAACTCCTAGACACCATACAGTCCTCACTTCCCTCAATCTCCTCCACCTCCTGTCCTGACCTTGCTGTCAAAAAATACAATCAAATTCTCGCAGCCACCCAGGACAAATTGGCACCACTTGCACACCAGACTACCAGAGTCAGACGCCGGCAGCCTTGACATACGCCTAAGACTCACTTTCTGCAGCTCAGACTTTCTCCACTAAAAATTCATGCTCAGGACTTGCCACACTGCCCTTCACCATGCCAAACAAGAATATTTCACCTCCCTCATCTCAACATTACACAACAACCCAAAACGCCTGTTTGACACTTTCCACTCCCACATCAGGCCTAAAGCTCAGGCCCTGCTCACTAACCTCTGTGCTGAAGACCTGGCTACTCATTTCAAAGATAAATTCGACAGTATCCATCAAAACATTGTATCTCAATCCCCAAGTCATACCCATTCTGTCCCTCCCCGCACATCCTCTAGTCTGCTCTCAGCTCTTGAACCGACGACAGAGGAAGAAGTATCCAGACTTCTCTTGTCTGCTCATCCCACCACTTGCTCTAGTGTCCCCATTCCCTCCCACCTCATCCAGTATATATCTCCAGCTGTCATCTCTGAACTAACTGCAATCTTCAACCTCTCTCTCTCCACTGGGATCTTCCCATCTTCCTTTAAACACACTATGATAACCCCTTTACTAAAAAAGCCCACTCTGGACCCATCCTGCGCTGCTAACTACCAATCAGTCTCTAACTTTCCCTTTATCTCTAAACTCCTGGAACGCTTGGTCTACTCTCGCCTAATCCGCTATCTCTCTGCTAACTCTCTTCTCAATACTCTACAAAAAGGTTTCTGCACCCTACACTCCACAGAAACTGCTCTAGCTAAAATCTCTAATGATTTCCTCACTGCTAAATCACAGAACAACTACTCATTGTTGCTTCTCCTGGATCTCTCTGCAGCATCTGAAACCATGGATCACCACCTTCTCCTCAGCATGCTCAGCACCATTGGCTTCCAGGACACCGCTCTCTCTTGATTGTCTTTCTAACTTTCTGACCACTCCTTCAGTGTCTCATTTTCTGGTTCTACCTACTATCCTCTTCCCATTGTTCTTGGGATTCCTCGGGGATCAGTTCTAGGTCCTCTCCTCTTTTCACTCTACACTGCCCACTTTGGACAAACCATCAGCAGATTTGGCCTCCAGTACCATCTCTACCCTGATGATACTCAACTAAACACCTCTTCCCTAGACATCACTCCTGCCCTGCTACAAAACATCAGTGACTGTTTGTCCACTGTCTTGGACATAATGTCCTCCCTCCATCTGAAACTAAACCTCACTAAAACCGAACTTCTTGTATTTCTGCCATCTACTAACCAACCTCACCCTTCTATTTCTGTCTCAGTGTGTGGTACCACCATAACGCCTAGGCAGCAGGTCAGCTGTCTTGGGGTTATACTAGATTCAGGTCTGTCTTTCACCCCCTATATCCAATCCCTTGCCCGCTCCTGTCACCTGCACTTCAAGAACATCTCCAGAATCCGTCCTTTTCTCATTGTGGAAACAACTCAAACTCTCATTGTTGCTCTTATTCTTTCTCATCTTAAATACTGTAACTCCTTGCTTATCGGTCTCCCTCTCTGTAAACTCTCCCCTCTCCAATCTGTCCTGAATGCCACAGCCAGGTTCATCTTACTTACCAACCGCTATACTGATGCCTCTGCCCTGTGTCACTCACTGGACAAGTTGCCCATCCAGTGCAGAATACAGCATAAATTAATCACTCTCACTCATAAAGCGCTCCACAGCAATGCACCCCCCTATAGCTGTGCCCTCCTCTTTGTCTACTACCCATCCCATTCTCTCCGCTCTGCTGCTGATATCAGATTACATTACACAATCATCCGAACCTCCTATGCCAGTCTCCAAGATTTCACACGTGCTGCACTAGTTCTCTGGAAGATGCTACCATGGACGATCAGGCACACTCACAACCTCATAGTTTTAAGAGTGCGTTGAGAACACATTTTCTCAGTCTGGCCTACCAAGATCCATAATTGCTAACCCCCACCTGCTATCACACACATCTGTCACTCCCTACACTAGGGCACTCACAGGCACTTATATGTATATAGATGTGCTGTCAGGGTGGCAGGTTCACCCAATTTTTATGTAAACCACATCATATTTATGAAACTTTTCTGGACCATTGTAGACTTAGCACTTCTTACCCTTCGTCTCACCCATATGCCCTAATAGATTGTAAGCTCTTGCGAGCAGGGCCCTTACACCTTGTGTCTCATCTGTAAGTTGTTTTTAATGTGTATATACCTTCTAAATTGTAAAATGCTGTGGAATATGTTGGTGCTATATTAATAAAGAGTATTATTATTATTATTATTAGTGGCAAACCTACACTAGCAGGAGATTTACCAACTCTTCAGGGAGACCGGGAGGACTCCCGCTTTTCAGGGAGTCTCCCTGACGATCAGGGAGAGTTGGTAAGTATGACCAAAATGCATGCAGTAACACGATGTGAGGACTCAGTCTAAACTGAACCAAGTAATCTCTTCCCCTGAAAGGGGATTAAATGATTACCCCCTCCTAGTACATAGTATTTATAGAAAGTGCTACCAGCAGATTCCATGTATCATCATCTGGTGAGTTAGTCCTATTCTCTTTAAAAATATTTTGTTTGAAATGACATTTTTACTTTGTTTGCTACAGGAAGCAAATGTGCAGGTTTTCTAGTGCCAATATATAAGGTGAACTTTATATAGGACAGGAATATTTTTAACCACTTCCGTCATCAGCACAGACAACAGCAATCAGGAGATGCTCTAATCAAGGGAAATATGATTGCACAAATAAAATGGTTCTTGGCTATCAGTGCAGCATGTCAAGTGATTTCAGCTGAAGACACATTTCTGATGCTTTAATTATATTCAGATTAAAATTGATCATAGCTGTTATATATTTCCTCTTAAATTTTTCCAAGGAATTGGCAATGAAATTTTGAAAATATGTCATTTGTCCTAAGCTCTGAATCCCCCAATTAGGATGATATTTATCAAAATGCCTAAAATATTGAGACAATATAGATAAGACCCCATCTGTTTATCAGCACCACCTCCAAAAAATTATGGGGCCATATCCCACCTATTCAAACATTTTTTTTTTTTTTTTTGATGCATTAGATTTTTACTAAAAGATAAGAACATTTTCCATAGATTAGACAGAACACAGTCTAGAAAGAAAAAGGCAAAACAGTAACAAAAACAAGCCATGTTATACCAAATTAAGCACATAAAATTGGTCAGGTACATTATATCCAGCAACCATTAACAGATCTCTCTTTCGAGGCACAGAAGACAGGTAGTGTCTTTATGTCTCCTAGTCAGCTCTTTCCTCCCTTCTTTAACTAATTAAGCCGCTGTGGCTTCCAGTGTGGGATATCAAGTGGCATATACGGAGTCTACCCATATCTGCCACTTCTGTCTTTTTTTTGGAAAGTAAGTGAGGTAGAGTGATAAGATTTGTTTCACAATAAAATTGGGTGTTAACCCTACCTAGAACTTCAGCAAAATCTGGGGAATTTGTTGATTTCCAATGTGAAGCAATTGTGAGTCTCACGGCCACCAGGATATGCTGGATCACCGTTTGGTGGGAATCTGGAAGATCGTACGTGCCAATGTCTAGCAGAGCAAGCTCCTGTGAAAGATTAAATTGAGTGCAGAACAACTGTTGAATTAGTCGTTCGACTTGAACCCATAGGGGTCTAATAATAGGGCATAACCACCACATGTGGGATAAAGAGCCGGCTATACCACAGTTTCTCCAACACATCTTGGAGGTACCCGGAAATATATGGGCTGCTCTGACAGGTGTGAGGTACCAACGGAGGTGAATCTTTCTTGAAAGGGCTAGGTGATTAATGCAGTTAGAATGTTTAGATACTGATGCCGCCGCTTTCCACCACTCCTCTACCGAGAACGACTTGGAAATCTCTGTTTCCCACTTGGTCATATATTCTAGTTTACTTTCCTCCTCTACCTCCATTACTGTCATATAGGCAGCTGTAAGCCCCTTCATGCGGTGATAGTCATCCAGTAGGAAGCGGTGGAAGGGAGATACATGAACTGTGGAGGGGGATTCAAGTACGGAGAGAATGGCATGTCTAATCTGTAGGTAAATGTAAAATTGCGAATTAGGTAGGGAGTATTGAGAGGAAAGATCTGCAAATGTTCTAAAGATGCCATCCGTGAAGAGATCTCCAACTATCCAAATTCCCCTGGAAATCCACGTTTCCAGGCGTATATTTGGTATAGCCCCGTATAGGACTGATAGGGGACAATGTTTCCAACTGATACGTATTTTATGTTTATTTGCTATGTGATTTTGCCATACTAGAAGGAAATGCTGCGTGGTAGCGAGGATGGGCTGCAGAGAGGGAAGTCGTGGGAATCCCATTACTAGGGCCATAAGGTGGTCCTTAATCGAGCCAGAAGTCACCATTGCATTCTCAATGCGTGTCCAGTGGTGTAGATGAGGGGAATTCCAGTGTAGGGCGGCTGGTTCTAAGATGGAGGAGATGTTATACGCTTTCAGGTCAGGCACAGCCATACCCCCTTGTTTCTTTAAGAGGTATAGGTAACGATATTTGAAACAAGGTTTCTTGGTCCCCCATATAAATTTCAAGAACAAGGCCTGAAGATTATGTAGTAGGGTTGAGGGGATAATAAAGGGGAGTGCCCTTGCTACATATAAAAATTTGGGCAGGAAGAACATTTTCGTGAGACTAACTCTAGCCATCCAGGAGAGTGTGTGTTGGGTAAGCCTCGTGGCTTCGGTAGATATGGCTAGGAGTAAGTCCTCCCATTTCTGCCTGACAGTGTCAGACAGGCTTGGAAATATCTTAATCCCCAAATAGACGATGTAAGAGTCTGACCAGATAAAATTAAAGTGATGTAAGGCTGACCAGGTTCGGGGGGTGCAATGAAGTGGCAGTATGTTAGATTTATTGATGTTTAGTTTGTATAGGGGCACATTCGAGTATTGCTGGAGTATATCAAGCAAGGCAGGTATCGACTCTTCTGGATTTTGTCACATGATGAGGACGTCGGCAGCGTATAGGCTAGTCTTATGACTAGATAGAGCTATTTCCACTCCTTTAACGTGATGAGACATCCTGATCAACTCTGCCAGGGGTTCAATACAGAGATCGAAAATTAGGGGCGAAAGTGGACACTCTTGCCTGGTGCCATTTGAAATATTAAACGGTCGTGATAAAAAACCGGAAGAAAAAACAGCAGCCGAAGGGAATGTGTATAGCGAAGATATTGCCGTGTGAATTGGCCCAGTGAAACCGAATTTAAAAAGGACTTTGCGGAGGTAATCCCAACTAATACGGTCAAACGCTTTCTCTCCATCGAGGGAAAGGAGGACCGTGGGGGTTTTGTTTCTGTCCAGGTATTGTAGAACATTGAGAACTCGTCGGATACCATCCCTGGCCTGGCGTCCCTTTATGAACCCTACGTGGTCAGAGCTAATCAGGAGTGGGAGTACCTCGTTAACTCTATTTGCGATTATCTTAGCGTAAAGTTTAATATCAGAATTAAGTAGGGAGATGGGTCTGTAGTTTGCCATAATATCCTGTGGTTTGCCAGGTTTGGGAATCGTCACAATAGTGGCCGAGAGCATGTCCGGAGGAGGGGGATGTCCATCAATAAAGGAGTTAAAGGTGTTTAAGAGATATTTTCTGAGGGGAGTTTGGAAAAGTTTATAATATTCATTGTTTAACCCGTCTGGTCCTGGGGATTTGTTCAATTTAGATTGGTTGATAGCTTGCAGGAGTTCTTGGGAGTTAACGGGCGAGTTAAGAAGAGACAATTGAGTATCCGAGAGTTTTGGAAGGGATAGTTGAGCTAGGAAGGATTGGATTTCAGGGGTTTCAATGCGTGGGAGTGAAGGATCATCTTTAAGGTTATATAGGGCATGGTAGTATTGTGCAAAAGAGTTTACAATATGCTGCGGGTGCATTATTTTTTGATTATTAACTGTAAGAGACGCGATTCTAGATCGAATCTGAAGCTGTTTGACCCTCCGGGCAAGGACTTTCCCTGGACGGTCTCCCTGCATGTAGAAGTTCCACTTGAGCTTTGCCAGGGAGGCTTCGTATCTACATAAACTTAATGTTTTAAGCTGTTGTTTTAGAGAACGCAGCTCCTCTAAAATTAAAGGAGAGGGCGATTTTTTGGTTTTATCGTCCGCTATTTGGATTTTCTCCAGCAGCTCGTTCAATTCTCTTTCTCTTTTACGTTTTTCTCTAGAGGCGATTTTGAGAAAAATTCCTCTAATAACGGCCTTATGGGCACACCAGAGTGGAGGGACTAGGCACTGAGGCTTCATTGAGATCAAAGTATTCTTTCAAAGAAGACCTTATCTCTTCGACAATGGCGGTCGACTTCAGTAGGTATGTGTTAAGCTTCCATGGGGAGTATGATGGGGAAGGAAATCTATCTACTAGGGTAAGAAATATTGGGGCGTGGTCCGACCAGGTTCTTGTTCCTATTTCTGTTGAAAAGATATTAGGTAACGTTTGTTTGTTAACCACAAAGAAATCTATTCTAGAGAATGAGCTATTAGGGGCAGAATAGAAGGAAAAATCTTTCTCCTCTGGGTGTGCGTACCGCCATGGGTCATGGAGATTTTCCATGGCTAACGTAGATTTTAAGTCTTGCACCCCAGGGGAGAAAGAGCAGGTCTTGTCCATTGTTTTATCAATGACCATATTAAAGTCTCCGCATACTGTATAATAAGATGGCTAGAATTAAGTGACTTGGCTTCAGTTATCACTTTAGAAATAAAGCGTAGTTGCCTCTTATTAGAAGCATAGAGTGTAGCAATAACATAATCCGCACCATCTATAAGGCAATGCAGGATGATGTATCTGCCACAGTCATCAATGATCACCTGTTTTAGGGAGAAAGAAACAGAATCTTTTATAAAGACTGCCACTCCCGCCTTTTTCTGCGGGGAAGCCTTGAGAAATTGTATTGGAAACTTCTTGTGTCATAGTCTATGAGCGTCTCGATACCTCAAATGTGTCTCCTGAAGACAAACCTCGATTGAGAGGTAAAGATAGCATAGGACTGCCCGATTTTGAGATCACGTTGAAAGTCGTGGGCAGCTTAAACATCTTTTGATCAAAATATGTGAACCGAGAGTCTCAAAGTTTTTTCATGTATGATAGATAGCATAAATGCTTCTTTAGGGATTTCCACGCAGTGTATTGCCCTTTTTGCAGTAATGTGCCGCTGGCGGCGGTCTGTGTGTGTACATGTATAATTACATGTGTGCCGCAGCCCTGCCAGTGGCACCCAGGTTTGCATACGTTTTTTCAGAAATGTTTTTGTGTGCAGAAACATACGTTATACTTGGTGTACATTGATTTTAACCTATATGGGAAGGAAGGGGTGCTTCCATTTTGGGTTTCTGTCCCCGCCCACTCTCACAGGCTGTCATAAGAAGGGCAGCTTGCAGGTTGGGTGTTTTTTATTTTTTCTCTCTGAATAATGGAGGTCGGTTGATCCAGTGAGAGGCCAGATTGGCTCGATTGAGAGGTAAAGATAGCATAGGACTGCCCGATTTTGAGATCACGTTGAAAGTCGTGGGCAGCTTAAACATCTTTTGATCAAAATATGTGAACCGAGAGTCTCAAAGTTTTTTCATAGTCTATGAGCGTCTCGATCCCTCAAATGTGTCTCCTGAACACAAACAATATCAGCTTTTGATTTCATGATGTCTCTCCAGAGTGTTGACCTCTTATAGGTGGAATTGAGCCCATTTACATTTAGGGACAAAACTTTAATCCCCATGATGCTGGCTTGAGGAAGAGTTGAAAGCCACGTAACCCTCAGGGGTAAAACCCTCCAGAGAGAAAGACATCCAGTGAGACCAATGGCTAGGTAAGGTATACATGGCAGTAAACTGTAACATATAGAAAACCTGTGCAACTGAGAACATAACAGTTAGCAGACAAAGCAATGCATATACATTCGGAACAGAGTTCCCAAAAAATGGGAAGGATTTCCATGTGGGGGGGAATAAACTCGCGGCTGGAGGCCGACTGGAGTAGGTGTCAGCTCTCATGAAATATCACATAGAGGGGAGCCTGAGTCCTAAGCAAAGACGGGCATCTGCAAATTTCCGTTTTTTGTCTCAACCAGGGGTTTTCGGTGCAGATCTTGCTAGTTTTTCCGACCATAGGGGAGTAATGGCCACAGGACGGGATCTTAGATCTCTATTGGGAGTTGAGGGTGGTGACTAAATCAGATCCCAGGACAGTAGAAGGTTTTTGACGATCACCGGATTGTGACAGACAGTAGTGACGTTGTCCTTAGTGATTATGAGTTTTATGGGGAATCCCCAATGATACCCGATGCCGTGGTCTCGAAGGATCTTCGTGTATTGGGAAAATTCCCGGCGATTCAACATGGTTCCTGCCGAGAGGTCCGGGAAAATAGCAATGTCTTTATATTTATCCGGAAGAGGAGGATGTTTTCGGAGAGCTTTAAGGAACTCATCCTTCGTGCGAAAAAAGTGAATCTTGGCTATAACATCTCGTGGGACGGAAGAATGGAGATGTTTCAGCTTGGGCAACCGGTGAATACGGTCTACTGTAAGATCAATCTGGGTGGTATCGGGCAATACTATAGCCATAAAATCAATAAGAAAGGACTGCAGCATATCTGGGGATACTGACTCTGGGACTCCTCGGAGTCTAATATTCTCTCGTCGGGACCTGTCTTCTAAATCAAGAAGTTTGGAGGATAGTCTCTGCACCACATCCTCTAGTGCCGCATTTGCATTGATGAGTGTATTATGAGAGTTCGCGAATTCGGACATCTTCTTTTCCAAATGATCTGTGTGGGCCACCAAAGTTTAAATGTCAGCGCTGAATTCGGACATGGTATGTTTGAAGTCGGATTGAATACTTTCCCGAAACGATGAGAACAGGCGTTGTAGAGTGGCTTCCATGGTGGTGAAGCATTCCATGTTGTCATGTGAATCCATCGAATTAGAAGCAGGGGAGGTCCCTGTGAGCGACGGGAAGGGGATTCTTCGGTCCGCAGAGGTTGGTTGGGACGAGGTTTGAGGGAAGAACTCGGTGAGCTTTGTTGGTTTGGTTCTAGTTTTTCTTTTGCTTGTGCCTCCCATAAATTCTTGTAGAGTATCCAGGATTTTTTTTTTTTATCACTTTTCTCTTTTTCCTTTTTTTCCTCCGCTCTCTCTCTCTCACACCTAGTCTGAAACTGGGCGAACTGCAGTGGAGATTCTTGTCTAATCAATATAACCCAGCTATCAAGATGAGAGTCAGTGCGACAGGTGGGTAGGATGGATGGTTGATGTCAGGAGGTCAGTAGAGGGGTGTCGTAGTTACTTGTTATGGGGTAATAAAGTGTACAGGGTTTCGCCAATATCAGACCCAGATTAGTTGGTGGGCTGTCAGGTAAGCCTGATGTAGGTAATGGGGAATGGTATAAGGAATATTTTCCTGTTGTGAGATGCCTAGGGTAGAGGAGTCAAGAGTCCGACCTGCGCCTGAAGCACTTAGAATGTAGGGCTGTAGGTAGGCAATTGGCGTGCTAGACTAGTAAGGCAGGCATTATATGGCAATTTAGAAACAGTATTCAAACCATGTGAGTCGTGTGCATCGTCAACAAACTGTAATTTGCCGCAGTAATTACTAATATGAAGTACGGTGCAGGCTGTTGCTTTCAGGTTAAACAAACCGGGATGTAATAGAGAAAGTTCGAGAGTATTCTTAAGCAAGGATGGGTCTGCTTTTGGCAGCTCTTATCTGGAAACTGTATGGGAAACGGTTAGGGGCCGTGCTGCAGGCGCAGACACCATGAGATAATTAAAATGGTCGCAGAATTGTTGCTCTCCTCCTATTATGTATACTTGTTCAGCAATGAGTACGTGGGGACTGTAAGGTATAGCAGGGGCTGCTGATGATATATGCCTTCTTGAGACTTGGTCACTGCGACCCGAAATCTCCTGCTTGGGAGCAGCTCCTTGTCTCTCTCAAAGAAGAAGATTTGTATGCCTTCTAAAATGGCCGCAGCTGCACGGCTGGTATTGAAAAATGTAGCTTTCAAATGTAGCCCGTCCAGAAGGGGTATCAGAGAAGGCTTGAGGCTAATTAAGTGAGTTGCCCGAACTTCAGCAGCCCATCCCCTGGGTTGCTGTAGACAATAGCCGTGGAGCCTCTCCTTGAGGGGGTAATGTCAGTAAGCTATAAAATGGCCGCTGCCTCGTGTGCTATGTGGGGCCCAGAGGGGAAGCCCAACTTGTCCCCCGTAAAAGCAGCCCTCTTCCTAGCGGTACCTGTAGCCAAGTCCTGTAGCCGAGTCTCCGGTATCTCAGCGATGTACGGAGCTGTGGTACCGCAAACCGCCCGAGGTGATGTGACTGGAGGGAAACCACCGCGAGGGACCTCGCAATACAGGTCTCCTATGTGGGGCGACAGGGCCAAGATCTCGTGTTCGGCAGCGTCTGCGGCAGCAAGAGGTTAACGGCAGGTAGGAGATGACCGGAGGTCCGTTAGTCCCGTTCGGGGAGTCGTAGGTGCCTGCGGGAGGTCAAGCTTTCACTCTGCTCCTCCGAAGTACGCAGGGATAGGAACCGCCGACACGGGTCTTCAGGCGGTTACCGCCGGCAGGAGCTGAAAGCACACCGGAGGCTAGTGCTCAGCAGATCCCGATCCGCGGCCACCGCTCAGAGTACCGGAGGGGTCCACGGCAGGTCTACCGTCGGTTGTAAAGGGTTAGTGCAATGGATAAGGCTTAGTTATGCCGTTTTAGAAAAGATGCCCACGGAGCTCAGCACTCGTGCGTCCTACTCCATGCTCAGATAGGCCACGCCCCCCTATTCAAACATTTTTTTTTCCTGATAGATTATCTATGACTAACAAAAAAGAGTTGTTACTTTAGGGGCCATGTTACAAGCTATAATATTTTCAGTCCTTATAGTAGAAAGCAGTGATGTACTGAAGTGCTTGGAGCCCACCAGTAGATTGCTTTTAGGGCCTATCAGTGGAGTAGATTCCTTGGGCCCACCAGTGAAGATGATTCTTGGGGCCCAGTTGACACCTACTGTATATGACTGTACGTATTGCACATAACTTTTGATTTCTGCCTCTTTTTCCACCTTTCTCTCTGAAAAGCAGCCTCGGGCCTTCCATCCCCAAGAGCCACAATGCCCAGATACCGACCCAGAGGTTTCCTCTAATCTCCCTTGAGCCTTTCTGAGCCTGGCAGAAAGTAACTCTATAATGTGGTGTCATTTGGAGGCATCATATGGACTGCACATATAGTGTGCCTCTGTACAGGCTACTTGTTATACCATGTGATCAGGATAATGTTGCCTGCTCACAATCCCTTTATCCCATAGATATTTATCATATTTTTTCCGGACCATTGTAAACTTGGCACTTCTTACCGTATGTTTCACCCATACACCCTAATAGATTGTAAGCTCTCACGAGCAGGGCCCTCACACCTTGTGTCTCATTTGTAAGTACTTTTAATGTGTAATGACTGTATGTTTACCCTTGAATTTGTAAAGTGCTGCGGAATATGTTGGCGCTATATAAATAAAGATTATTGTTATTATTATTATATTTTTGGCAAACTCAACCACAAACTCATAGAAACACTGTTATATTCCTTATATATGGAGTTCATAAATGTTCTAATGCTATGCAGCAGCATAGAATAGATTTTTGGTAACTTTACTTAAAGGGGTTGTCACAACATGCTGTTTCACAGAGCCAAAAGCAGCTTTAGATTCATACAGTACATTATGTCTCTTCCTAGTTCGGCTGTGGGTGGTTATAAAGCAGTGTTTATCATATTTGATCTCTATTCACAACTCTTCTAATTGCACTGACATGAGAGCAGGAGGTGTCATCTGTAGTGCAGAAAGCTTTAGAGCTCAAAGTAAACACTAAAAAGTAATTACTCCTTTGTTTGTTAGAGATAACACACTATGTTCTCAAGCTGCCAGCGGTCCTGTATGTCATCCTGTGATGACATCACTCCCTGCTCTCAGATGAGACACACAGCAGGGGATAGCAGGACAGTGACCTGAAAAACCTGTGTGTACTCAGGGTAGATAAAATCTCTTTTACCTCCTGACCAGGGAAAAATCAAAAGAGATATTTGGAAAAAGTCTTGATTTAAAGTTCCCTACATGTTGAAAGCTTATCTTTTTATTCAGGAAACCAGACAACCACTTTAATTGCTATAGTGAGATTCCACAGAGTGTATAGTAAACTCGATTGAGCTTGGTACTACATTAAAGTATACAATGCTATAAATCATCTAGTTTTACTTATTAAGAGAAAGAAAACAGCTGCAACTATTAATCATAGGGTGTGATCATACTGGTGTTTGCGGCACATACTTCGGAGCATACAGTATTTGCTTGAAGTATGCGTCACAAATATGCTTCTAACAATAGTCATGTGCAGCAATCATTGAGTGCTGTGTAAGATCATTGTTGTCGTTGTCATACTATACGCACCATGAAAGAAATGACATGTCAGTTCTTTGCGGCCCTTACATGCTGAGAAATAGAGAAGTGTACAAGGCGGAAATGTGCTTTAAGTGTGTGTTGAAAGTATGCGCTTGCAAGACCATACTTTCAACGCCAATAACGGATGCGTTTAGGGTGTACAAAAATGTGCACTGTAATCATGTTGTGTGAACTCGCAAATAATACTCTAGACCAAGAATGAGGAACACCCAGGTCTCGGGTGGCGTTATGCAGCACACAAAATCATTTAGCCCTGCCAACAAGTCAGCAAACATATGCCAGGTGATGATCTCGCTCAAGCTGTTCCTTCCCGGTGTACTACTACACAGGTCTCTGAAGCTTCCTGCTGCTATTTAGTGACTCAGGGACATTTACACTAGTAACAGCTCTAGTCCATGCTATTTATGCCCCAATATGCTAAATTCAGAGAGGAAATGCTTGGACATCATAGCATGGGCAGATGGAGAGTAGGGCACATTGCATCTAAACAAGCCCGATATACTACTAAAGGTTGCAGGAGGTATGGAGGAATAATGGAGGAATATCCAGCGCTTTAGTTACGACTATCATCCCTGACTTTTCTCCCCTGATGGGCAGGGCATCGATGATATGTGCTACTGATATACTTGTTCATTCAACAACTGCAACATCTGCACTTTTGCTGATCATGGAGAGAAGCATCTCCAGCTATCACATTAGGGGTGAATTAACCCCTTACCGTACGTATGAGCATGTCCTAATGCGGTAAGGGGCTTTGCCGCCAGGTGTTAGATGCTAATTGCAGCTAACACTTGGCGGTTACAGCGCGGGATGGTGCCGTCACCATCCTGTACTGTTTAACCCCGGCCATCTTTTCCGCAACGTCTAAATCAATGAGAAACAGTGCTGCACACTATTACTCACTTTGATCGGGGTACCCGATCGATTAACATGGAAGCCTTTTGAAGACTTCCATTACTGCCATGTTTTCTGTTTTACTATTTCCTGCCCTGGGCACGAAGTAGTAAAACTGCCATCTTTGTATTATAATGCATTAAGCTGTATAAGCAATCGCACTCCCTAGAGGTAAAGTACATTAGAAGGAGTCAAAGTTAAAAAAAAAGTTTTAAAGTATAAAAAAATAAAAAATATATAAAAAGTTCAGATTCCCCCTTTTTGCCATTTTACAAATAAAAAAATAAAATAATAAAAAGTTACACATATTTGATATTGCCATGTCCGAAAAAGCCTTATCTAATTAAATGTAACATAATCTATCCCATACGCTGAACACCGTAGATATTGGAATTAATTGTAATAAATTTAATCCAAAAAGTCCTAAGTATTCCAAACTGGTAGCAATAAAAAGTACACTTCAGACCGGAAACAATGCCAACCCACTAAGTCCGTAGGTGTTAGTACAATAAAGCTATTGGTCAGAGAAAATGGCACAACCGCGCAAATTTCAAAAATAGAAAATGCTTGGAATTTTTTTTACGGTAGCAAAACATAACTAAAACCATACATGTTTGGTATTGTTGGATTTGGATCAACCTGTAGAATTCAGACAGCACACCATTTTTACTGAAAATAGAACCCCGTGAAAGCAAAACACCCGCAAACATGGCACAAGCACATTTTTTCACATTTTGCCCCACTTAGATTTTTTTGCGGTTTCCCAGTATATTCTATGGTACAATGTATGACACCATTAGAAAGTTCATCTTATGTTCCATAACATAAAAGCCTTCATATCTATATAGATAAAAAAATAAACAAGTTATGGCCCTTGGAAGACGAGGAGGGAAAAACAAATGTGAAAAAAAAGGCCTGGGCGTTAAGGGGTTAAGGGGTTAATTAAATGTTTGACCAAATACAGTAGGCTTATTTTTTAAGTTGGTAATTTTGGATGCCCTTCAAATGATGTTATTACTATCCTAATAGACCTTGGAAGAAAAAAGGCTTCAAATCCTTGCTCAAGACCAGGCCTGCACAAGATATGGCCCACTGGCTGCATACAGCCTGCGATAGCTTTTGTAGAGGCCCTCAACTGCCTTCAAAGGGCATGGTCTAAGCATACCCATACTCAAATTGTTGGTAACACCAAGTCTGGGGCATTTCTTGGCAGTCCAGGGGTATTTCTGGGCACTCATGGCCATCCTAGTTGTGGTTCTGGGCGGTCTGGTCCCCATGTCCTGCAATGTTGCACAGGTCTATATCCTTGGTTCTCAACTTGTTATTTCTTCCGTCATGTGTTTAGTGGTCACCCACACCATCTTGATACAATTTAAAAAGTGTAGCTTAGTAAATGATCATAGAAGTACTTTGATGTAAGTAAGTCTTTTAGCGTAGAATTATGTACTTAAAAATGTTGGGAAAATCTTGATAATTATAGCATATAGCTAATCATTTGTATTGGTTTCTTCATCATTTAGTTATTAGATAAACATAACAGTAGTGCAAATCTTTCCTCTATTCTGGACCACAGTCTGATAGTCCTTACCTATGCTAAAACATTGTGAAAAATTGCGATTGGGCACAGGTAGATCTAGGCCTATACAGATTTTTCAACCACATGCAACCATATGCAAGAATCTTTTGATCCACAGCCAAGTCAAGACCCTCCCAATGAAGAATTGATACACTTTAACTATGAGAGACAGAATCTGAAAAAAATATGATTTTTAAATAATTAATTTGCATTTTATTGCATGAAATAAGTATTTGATCCAATAGAAAAACAGAACTTTATTTGGTACAGAAACCTTTGTTTTCAATTACAGATTTGTCCTGTAGTTCTTGACCAAGTCTGCACTCACTGTATCAGGGATTTTGGCCCACTCCTCCATACAGATCTTCTCCAGATCTTTCAGGTTTCGAGGCTGTCACACGGCTTTATTGAGTTTCAGCTCCCTCCAAAGATTTTCAATTGGGTTCAAATCTGGAGCCACTCCAGGACCTTGAAATGCTTCTTACTAAGCCGCTCCTTAGTTGCTCAGGTCATTGTCTTGCTGGAAGAACCCAGTCATCACCCATCTTCAATGCTCTTAGGTTGTTGGCCAAAATATCACGATACATGGCCCCTTCCATCCTTCCTTCAATATGGTGCAGTCATTCTGTCCCCTTTGCAAAGAAGCACTCACAAAGTGTGATGTTTTTGCCCCCATGAAGATTATGACGGTGTTGTTGGGGTTGTACTCATCCTTCTTCTTTCTCCAAACTCGGAGAGTGGAGTTGATACCAAAAAGTTCTATTTTGGTCTCATCTAATCACATGACCTTCTCCCATGCCTCCTCTGGATCATCTAGATGGGCCTGGACATGTGCTGACATGAGCAGGGGGACGTTGCGTGCTCTGCAGGATTTTAATCCATGAGGGAGTAATGGATTACTAACGGTGTTCTTTGAATCTGAATTCTTGCTGGTTGGTAGGTGATCAAATATTTATTTCAAGCAATAAAATGTAAATTAATTAGTTAAAAACCATAAATGTGATTTTCTGGATTTTTTTAGACTGACTCTCACAGTTGAAGTGCACCTACGCTAAAAATGACAGAACTTTCCATTCTTTGTAGTTTGGAAAACTTGCTAGTGTATCAAAAATTTATTTTCCCTACTTCGTGTATATATATATATATATAATATATATATATATATATATAGGTGAAAATACGTTTTTGATTTATATATAATATTATATATATAGTTATATTGTGGCAGAGTGACTGCAGGCAGTCGCATGTTTCTGCCTCTAGGTGGAGCAGAGCAGGATACCTGCAAGCAACTTGCAAGCAACACCCCACCAAGGTTACTAGGATAGGAGCCATCTATAAATGTCAGTCACATTAAGCGGTTGGCAGCAGTTTATAGCTGTTTCAGCCGTTCCCGGGTCGGCTCTTATCGGGAGTGGGCAACGTATTTGGTGGGTGCCTACTCTCCATGCTTTGTGCAGGTCTCTGGAGGCCTATGAAAAGCTTGGTACTGTAGGTGATCTGGTGGTGTGGTTACTGCCTGCAGTTTGGAGCAACAGGAGTGCTGGAGAGAAGGGCACGTACCCCCATGCTTGAGGGAAGCCAGAACCAGTGAAGAACTGGTTTGTGGTGCTGGGTACTAGACTCAGATTATGGATAGAGAGAGTGACCAGACAGCCGAGGATTTTGTTTGCTTTTATGGATTTCCTTTATGTGCCTGAATAAAGCTGGCTGAGGCCAATTTTTCAAAATAATGCCTTTTGTCAGTGTGTCACTAATTCGCTTACCTGACCGGCGATCCCAAAGCTAAAGACCCCCAGGACAGTCCAGAATGGTGTCCAAATGAGTGTGAGACACAGGTGACATGTTATCTTTGTTTCTGCAGGTGAGTACGATTCCTATGATTTTATTTTTATCTGCTTTGCATCGCTATCTTTGAAAACCTTGATAGAATATGGTTAATAATATTAATAATACATTAGGGATGGGCGAATTTCTCAAAAATTCGGTTCGCCGACTTCGCCGAATTTTCTGACAAAAATCCGTTTCTTTCCGAATCACATTAAAAAACAGCTATTTCCTGGCTGCAAAGAGCCTGTAGGGTCTGTAGAACATTGTGCCATGCTTAAATATGCAGAGGGAGCTTGGTTTGGTCTTCATACAATGTTGTGTTTTAGTATGACACACACATGACTGCCGCCGCTATTAGAATCGCTTCACCCTTCAATTCCCTGGGCACTTCCGGGGGCAAAATTGACCAAAAAACTGAAGTGGGAATGCAGCCTGACAAGGAAACGTCAGCGCCAGCTGGAAAGAAATGAGCTGAGGGCTAAGATCCTACAATAGCGTCAAAGACCACAGAGGTAGGTTGCCGGTAGGTTACCGGAGCTACCACAGATCGCAGCATAGTAAGGGGACATCACAGCAGGGGCAACCCAGCCACCACTGGTGTCAACAC
>JAODAL010050423.1:0-27415 GCA_025379985.1 Phyllomedusa bahiana
CCTGGGAAAACCAACCCTTTTAAAAAAACCCCCCTTTTTTAAAAAAAATTTTTGGGTTTTTTTGGGGGGTTTTTTTTTTTTTTTTGGGGGGGGCCCCCCCCAAAAAGGGGCAACCCCAAAAAAATTTTTTTTATGCCCCCTTAAAAATTTTTTTTTCCCCCTTTTTTAAAATTTTTTCCCTTTCCCCTTTTGGGGTTGGGGGTTTTAAAAAAAAAAAAATTAATTAAAAAAAAAATTTTTTTTTTCCCTTTTTTTTTGGGAAAAATGGGTTTGGGTTTTTCATTTTAAAACCCAAAACCCCCCTTTTTAAAATTTAAAAAAAAAAAAAAAGGGGCCCGGGCCCCCGGAAATTTTAAAAAAAAATTTTTTTTGGGTTTTTGGGGAAAGGAAAAAGGGGGGCTTTAAATTTGGGGGTTTTTTTAAAAAAAAATTTTTTCCCCCCGGGGGGAAAAAAAAAAAGAAGGGGGGGTTTTTTTTTTGGAAAACCCCAAAGGGGAAACCTTCCGGCCCTTTTTTACAAACCCAAAAAAAAAAATTTTTTTTTTTTAAGGGGGGTTTCAAAAATAAAAAAAAATTTTTATTTTTTTTCCCTTTTCCCCCCGGGGGGGGGGGGGGTTTTTTTTTTGGGTTGGTTTTTTTTCCCCCAAAAAAAACCTTTTAAAAAAGCCCAAAAAGGGTTTTTTTTTTAAAAAAGGGGAAAAATTTTTCCCCCTTTTTAAAATTAAACCCTTTTGGGGTTTTTTTCCAAGGGAAAAAAAAGGGGGGTTTTTTTTTTTTTTTCCCCCCCCCCCCCAAAAAAAAAAAAAAATTCTTTTTTTTAAAAAAACCCCGGGGGGTTTTTTTTTAAATTTTTTTGGGGTTTTAAAAATTTTAAACCCGGGGGGGGAAAACCCCCTTTTTTAAAAAAAAAATTTTTTCAAAAAGGGGAAAATTTTGGGGTTTTTTCCCCCCCAAAAAAAAGGGTTTTGGGGGTTTTTAAGGTTTTTTTTTTTTGGGGCCCCCCCCCAAAACTTTTCCCCTTAATTGGGGGGGGCCCCCAAATTTTTTTTAAAAACCAAAATTTTGGGGGAAAATTTTTAATTTTAAATTTTCCCCCCCCCCCAAAACCCCAAAAAAAAAAAAAAAAACCCCCCCCTTTAAATTTTTAAAAAAAAAAGGGGGGTTTTTTTTAAAAAAAAAAATTTTAAACCCCCCCTTTTTTTTTTTTGGGGGCCCCCCCGGGTTTTTAAAGGGGGCCCCCTTTTTTGGGGGGGGGAAAAAGGGGGCCCGGGTTTGGTTTTTTTCCCCTTTTTAAAAATTTTTTGGAAAAACCCCCCCCCTTTTTTTTTGGGGGGGGGGGGAAAGAAAGGGGGGGGGGGCCGGGGGTTTTTTTTGGGGGGGGGCCCCTTTTTTTCGGGGTTTTTATTTTGGGTTTTTAAAAAAATTTAAACCCCCCAAATTTTTTTGGGGGGGCCCCCGGGCTTTTAAAAAAAAAAAATTTCCCCCCCCGGGGGGGGGGAAAAAAAGGTTTTCCCCCGGGGAAATTTGGGGGGGGGGGGGGGGGAAAACCCCCCCGGGGATTTTTCCCCAAAAAGGAAAGGGGGAAGGGCCCCCCCAAAAACCCCGGGGGTTTTTTTGGGGGGGGGAAATTTTTAAAGGCCAAAAAGGGGGGCCCCAAAAAAACCCCGGGGAAAAAAATTTTTTTTTTTAAAAAAAAAAAATTTTTTTTTAAAAAAAAAACCCCCAAAAAAAAAGGGGGGGGCGGGAAAAAAAAGGGGTTTTTTTTTCCCCCCCCCCAAAAAAATTTTTTCCAAAAATTTTCCCCTTTTTTTAAAAAAAAGGTTTTTTTTAAAAAAAAAAAAAAAAAAAATTTTTTTTTGGGTTTTTTTTTTTGGGGTTTTTGGAAAAAAAAAAATTTTTAAAAAAATTTGGGGGTTTTTTTAAAAAAAAATTTAAAATTTTTTGTTAAAAAAGTTTTTTGCTTTTCCCCCCAAAGGGAAATTTCCCAACCCCCCCCCATCCCCCCCAAAAAAAAAATTTTTTTTGGGGGGGGGGTTTGGGGGGGTTTTTTTTTTTGATTCCCCCCCAAAAAAAAAATTTTTTTAAAAAAAAACCCCCCTTTAAAAAAAAGGGGGGGGGGGGCCCCTTTTTTAAAAAATTTTTTTCCCCGGGGGCCCTTTTTAAAATTTGGGGTTTTAAAAAATTTTTTTTGGGGGAAAAGGGGTTTTTTTTAAAAAAAAAAAAAAAACCAAAAACCCAAAATTTTGGGGGTTTTTTTTTTTAAAAAATTTTTTTTTAAAAAAGGGGGTTTTTTTTTAAAAAAAAAGGGGGGGGTTTTCCCCTTTTTAAAAAGGGGGGGGGCCCCCCCCTGGGGCCCCGGGAAAATTAAAAAAATTTTTTTTTCCCCTTTCCCCCGGGTTGGGCCCCGGGTAAAAAAACCCCTTTTTTTTTGGGGTTTTTGGGGGTTTTTTTTAAAAAAATTTTTGGGGGTTTTTTTTTTTTTTAAATAAAAAATTTTTTAAAAAACCCCCAAAAAATTTTTTCCCCTTTTTAAAACCCCCTTTTTTTAAAAATTTTTTAAAAATTTTTTTTAAAAACCCCCCCCAAAAAAAAAAAAACCCCCCCCCCAAAACCCCCCCCCTCACAAAAATTTTTTTTTAAGGGCCCCCCAAAAAAAATTTTTCCCCCCCCCCCAAAAAAACCCCCCCCCAAAAAAACCCCTTTTCCCCCCCCCCTTTAAACCCCCCCCCCCACCCTTTTTTTTTTTCCCCCCTTTTTTTTTTTGGGGGGGGGAAAAAAACCCAAAAAAAAAAAAAAAAAATTTTTTAAAATTTTTAAAAAAAAAATTTTTTTAAAAAAATTTTTTTATTTTTAAATTTTTAGGGTTTTTTAAATTTTTTTGGGGGGTTTTTTTTTTTTTTTTTTTAAAAAAAAAAAATTTTTTTTTAAATTAAAAAAAAACCCCCTTTCCCCCCCCAAAATTTTTTTTTTAAAAAAAAAAATAAAGGGGGGCCCCCCCGGGGCCCCCTTTTTTTGGGGGGTTTTTTTTTTTTTCCCCCCCCTTTTTTTTTTTTTTGGGCCCTTTCCCCCCCCCCAAAAATTTCATTTTTTTAAAAAAAAAAACCCTTTTTGAAAAATTTTTTTTTTTTTTTTTTTAAAAAAAAAAAAATTTTTTTGGGGGGGGAAAAATTTTTTTAAAAAATTTTAAAAAAACCCCGGGTTTGGGGGGGGCCCCCCCCCCCTTTTTAAAAAGGGGGCCCCCTTTTTTTTTTTTTTAAAATTTTTTGGGGGAAACCCAAAGGGATTTTTCCGGGGTTTTTTGGGGGGGGGGGGGGGGGTTTTTTTTTTTGGGGTTTTTAAAAAAAAACCCCCCTTTTTTTTTGGGGGGGGGGGGTTTTCCTTAAAAAAAAATTTTTTTTAAGGGAAAACCCCCCTTTTTAAAAAAAAAATTGAAAAGGGTTTAAAAATTTTTAACCAGATGCTATATTGGTTTCATTAATTTATATTATTTAATTTTTTATTAATTTTAGATTACGATAATCTTAAATACATTTTATAGGAGATAATTTTATATTTTTGGGATCATTTTATATTAATTTTATATTATATAATTTATTATGAAATTTGAATAATTTTAATTTGATAGAGTTTGATAATTTTCATAAATTACTTTTCATTATTTTACTGGTATAAATTGAGAAATTAGGGATATCTTTTGCCCTAATAGCAAATTTAGTTCCATTACGACATTGAAATAGGTCTGCCTGTTCGAGCAGTAATGCGCCTAGTTTTGCTAAGCCACATTCATAAATATGTCTAGTACAAATGCGGTGTGATGCTCCCCGTAGAATACCCCCACATTTTTGGAGCATTGCAAAGTGTCGAGCCAGGCACACAATGCACCAAACATGTTCATTCAATGCACCATACATCAGGAAATTAGGGGGACTAATCATTTTTGGCGCATTTCATGCCAGAACATTAAAACTGACCCCTTCATACATGTCACCCCGAGTGTCTAGAGGACACTCTAATGTGGTAGAAAGTCAATTGAGGCCCAATGATAACACCATTCAGATGTGCTTGTTACCTCTCTACCCTCAATTGTTCTGTCCATGGTATAGCGTATGGTACCTGTGAGTCTTTATAAGCTAGGATGGGGCTACCCACTGTATGTACTTTCTCTACAGCCATTCTTATCCCTGGTCTCTCATATAAATGGAATCTGATTTATATTGCAGATTATAAGCAATGTATTTAAGCCGCTTCTAAGGGATGAACTCATAAAGACAACTTCTTTTACTATACAAGCCAGACAGGCAAGCTGCTGATCGCTTCTCAAACCTATGGCAATTAGCTGCTATTGCTATGGGAAACACTGACTGTACATAGAAAATGTCGCATTACATAAGAGCCATTCGAATGAATTGTCATCCATTTAATGATAGATGCTTTAAGAGCAGCTCTGTAGCATACCTGCAATTATAAACAATTTTCTATAAATCATCAGTACAAGTAAAATTAGAAACCTTTTCAATTTATCTTATTAGAGAAAAATGCTTTTTTATTTTTCCTATCAACCTCCTAATTGTTAATCACTTAGGGAATCTGTCTTGCAAAGGAGAAGGGAAGCAGGTTCACAGAGAGATAACAGGTTACAGCTGCCTACAGTAGTCTATTGAGAAGGGATGGGCACAAGCAGCAGTATGGAGAACATTAGACAGAAATAAGGAGCAGTGTAGCTGGAAGTCCAGCCCTGAGGTGAGATCAGTGGTGTAGCTAGAACTTTTGCCACCCAAGGCTGTTGCTAAGTTTGCCACCCTTTTTTTACAGTCCACATCCACACTTTTTCAGACCACATCTCATTTTTTACAGTGTCCTCCTCACACCCACAAATTATATTTGCCACTTTATAAAAAACATGTTTGTATGTCACGACAGTCTAAAAAATCTAAACTTTTTTCTTTTCTGGTGATGTGGGCTGGGTATGGCCTTTTCATTTGTGAGATAAGTTTACATTTTCATCAATATTTTGATGTGGTATATGCTATTTTTTAACGCTTTTCACTCAAGCATGGTTTTTAATTTTTATTTTTTGCAGTGTTTATTGTAGGGATTAAATAACAATAATTTTATAGCTCAGAGCAATAAGGATATGGAAATATCTACTACCTGTACATTTTTTTTGTAATAAAGTTTTTTTTATTGGTTAATTAGGATTTTGTGGGGTAATTTTGTTAGTTTTTTTTTTTATTTTTAAATTGATTTGCTTTTCACTATTTTTTTTATTTCCAACACTGGATTAAACAATGCAATCACTTAATTGCTTTCATACATGGCAACACATTAAATTACTGTATTGCTACATGTTATAGAATACTTTACATTACATTACTGTATTGCTGTATATGTAAAAGCCTAATGGGCTTCCGTATATATCACAGACCTAGAGGTCATTATTTGGCCTCTGTCATGGCACCTGAGGCCCACCTGTGATCGCATTGCATACGTGCCTCTGGGTGACTGAGGGAGCCCCCTCTCTCTGTCAGTAGCATCCATGGCATCCAGGCGGTTAAATGACCAGGATAAAAACTAGCTGCATTACTCTAGATTACAGCCACTGTGGATGGTGCGGGCACAGCCTCCTTACACGGCACCTGGGAGACTTACCAACTCTCCTGATGGTCCAGGAGAGTTAGTAAGCATGCCACATTGGCAGTATTACTATGCCACCCAGGGTGGATCGCCAAACCCCGTCACCACTCGCTATGCCACTGGATGAGATAAGACACTAACTTTACAGCCGGCACCACCTCTAAGTATCTCTGCCACTCTTTATCCTCCCCTCGCAATAGACTTCTATAGGCAGCTGCAACCTGATCTCTTAATGAAGCTAAAACGTTTCCTCTGCAAGACAAATTCTGATTAATGAGTCAACATATAAAAAAAATGCAGGAGAGGAGGAAAAGGAAGATGATGAGTGAAGGGGGAAGCATTTTTCTCTATTAATTGTACAGATATAATGGTGCCACACACCTTCTTGAGGTTCGGGTGCTCGTGGAAAAGCAAGGATCCAATGCATAGAAAATCCTCAACACTCCTTAGGATATTGTAGCAGAAATAGATTTTATTAAATCATAGACCTATAGAACAGATGATTGTCAGCAATCCAGTGATAGAATTGCACAGTAGAAAAAATGATGTTCCCACGGTCCAACATTTTGGCCAGGTAGGCCTTCAACAGGGACCTAGACGGTGGGAGGGAGGAGATTGGAGCTGGAGAGTCTCAGGTTACAGCTTACTACAGAAGTCTATTGTGAGGGGGGATATAGAGGGGCAGAGACACTGCTGTCTGGCTGTAATTAATGTGCCCCTAGCTCCACGCTCTTCACTCCCACCTTCTAGGACCCTGATGATGGCCTACTTGGCCGAAAAATTGGATTGTGGGAACATCTTCTTTTCTACTGTGCAATTTGTATAAATAGAGAACTGACAATCATCTGTTCTGTAAAGGGGAAGTGTCTATGTACATACATATACATAGATATATAAATGTATATCAAAGATATATGGAATTTTATGTAAGGGTGCGTACATGTTGACATTCCTGTTTAGTTTGTGGCTTGCCTGGACCAACACTGGCATTTCCCTGTGGCCAGAATATGCTTATCCTGGAATTTATAGCTGGCAACAAACCAATTGTCCCATTCTGCTGATACAGGTGATGGTTTAATGTTCCTTTGTCTCCTTAAGCCTTAGGGAACATTGGATGGAGACCAGGTGGCCAGGGATATACATGTTAGTTGGGGGATGCAGACCAGGGATATATAACTCAGTGCTCTGAGGGACAGAAGGAGGAAAACACCAGCCCCCATCAGGAGAGTCTGCTCACCAACACCAGCAAAGAGGTCTTCTCCCACGCAACCCTAAGCAGCTGAAGTCCAGTCCTCCTCCACTCTCCTGTTCTCCTGCGGAAAACCTGCCTCACGTAGACCAGCAACTTCCTCTGGCTGAGTACCCACTTTCCTCTCCTCTCCTGAGGACAGCACAAGCTAGTGTCAGACCTGCTGTTTCCAGCGCTGTGTCCCTTATTCTGTAAGATGCTGGAGTTTTCGTGTATTTAATGCTCAAATCTGCAGTTTTCAGCCAGAAGAGTCATTCAGAGTGTCAGTTTTGTTCAAACCCCGCCCACCTGAGGATAGCCCCGCCCACCTCAACTGACAAACCTATTACTTTGAATAGGTAGAAACATGTGAATAACTTTCAGTGGGCGGGGCTAGCCTTTGTTGGGCGGGGCTAACACCTACTCATGAATAAGATTTGAGGGGTAAATACTCTAACACTGCAGCATCTTACAGAATAAGGGACACAGCGCTGGAAACAGCAGGTCTGACACTGGCTTGTGCTGCCCTCATCAAGGGGGGCATAATCTATGGGACAGGTTCTATTTAAACTATTAAACTGATCCTGCTTTCATTGTCCTCCTAATCCTTCTCACCCTTACCTCTGTATTAACGCCTTACTTCTCCCTGGTTCCCTCTGTGTCAGGTGCAGGGTTCGTTGAATTAGTCAGCTGACAATAGTGTGTTTGTAGATATATGTGTGTGGAGATACTTGGGTTGGGAAAGTACTTATTATTGTAACTGTATAGATACCTATTACATGTTCTATATCTATTATTTAATAAAACTGTAACGGCTCGTGTTGTGGTCCGATGACCAGGCCGCAGGCACGCCCATTACCCGGCTGCTGGTCGTCCCTGCGCTGCGCCCAGGGCTGCTGTTTGCTCACCTGCTCCTGTCCTGCTTCCTCCTCAGCAGGTGCGCTCCTCTGCATTTTCCTTCCCATTAGGGGCGCGCGCATGTCAGTTCCCTGGATTTAAAGGGCCGGCGCGCAACAGATAATTGTGTTCCTCCAATCCAATTTTTGCAGGAGCTTTTTAAGGATGCCATTTTCTGCTTTCCGCGCCCAGTTGTTGGTGTCCTTTCCTTGTGTTTTGTTCGTGCACAGTGTCGGACTGGGGTGCCTAGGGCCCACAAGTGGAGTTGACTCTGGGGGCCCACCCGTTCAATTTTTATGGGCCCAACGGTGGAGTTTTGTTTAGGCGCCCATCCTAAAGTTACTGTAAATGACTGTAAATGCCTCCTATATTCTGCTTCTTGCTGTTTGCCTCTCTTTCTCTGCTTTTTTGCCTCTTCTGAGAATGTATATGGAGTTAAAAAGCAACTTTAGGTCTACAATGCTCAGGGGCCCACCGGGGGTTTCCCCTATTCCCCAGTAGGCCAGTCCAAGCCTGTTCGTGCATACGTCTTACTGCTTCCTCCGCCATTGTCTGCAACCGTTTGCCACCTGCCTAACCTTCGTTACAGCCGTGCCAGTCCTCCTGTGGTGCCTCTCTGCGCTCTGGCCTGTTCCGTGCCTACCACTTCAGCTGTCACCACTGGGGCCTGCGTCGAGGGTAGCGACCTGGGGGTTTCCCTGCAGCAAAGTCCTTCTCGCTTTGCCTCAGACGCCGGTGAAGACAAGAAGCTCCTTAGACTCCGCTCCTCGGCCTAGGTGTCTCCAACTCAGTGGATCCACAATCCTCTCCACCGAGCATCGTGACAAAAAACTATTTCTGCTGCCCTGGATTTTCTATATTTTTTTCTTTGTTAAGATTTGCTACAAAGTCTTTTTTTGTACTGTTGATGTATAGAAAGTTGTATTATAATTGCTTTAAAAGAATTAGCCCAGTCCTGCCTCTCCAAATAGTAAAGACAAATGGAGCAGAAGGTCAAATCTCAGAGATCAGATTTAGAAGGTCAAATCTCCAACTAAAAAATAAAAGTTTGAAGATTAAAGTAAAAACTCCAAGGGCCACATGTATGAAAACTGTGTAGGCCTAAAACTCACTTTGTTGCCCATAGCAACCAATCAGACCTCATAGCAACCAATCACAGCGCTGCTTTCATTTTCCCAGAGCACTATATGAAATGAGAGGGGCGCTCTGATTGGTTGCTATGGGCTCTGATTGGTTGCTATGGGCAACAAAGTGAGTTTTAGGCCTACACAGTTTATATACATGTGGCCCTGAATGTCAATAAACAAAGGTGAAAGATAACAATTGTATAACAGCATCATGTCAAGAAAACCTGTGACGAAGCCCTGTATATGAATAAAAATCATGTGTATACATATGAAGAATGCCCTTGCTGATGAAGTGTTTGATCAATTCCTTCTTATAATGACGTTTATGACCTCCTTGCACCATACTAGATAGATGATGACAGATGTTCAGTTCTCCTACATCACAAGGACATTTAGGTATTTTCTTCAGTGTTCAATTGCTCTTGCTTCTTTAATAGGCGCTTGTATTGTAATTACTGCTGCCCTGTAGTAACGAATTTTTGTGTTCCCCAATTGACATTTCTCTGATCCGTTTTATTTCTAGTTGTTGAGAATCAAATGAAAAATGAAAATATCAACCCTCAGGGAAAACCTGACCGACTTCAGTGATAGTATTATAGCATATATTCAGATACTAGCCATTTTCTTTCACTGTGACATTCTTATTTGTAACTTTACTTTTAAAAAAAAATATCACCTATATATTTTCTCTTCTACAATCATTATCAGCGACCCATACTAGCACAATATTTTTTTTATAATAGTTTTTCATATTTTAGCCATTCCATAAAAACACAAGACGTCAGTCCATCCAGTTTCAGCTGTTTGTGCCATAGTGTGTCCAGAGGAAGGCAAAACCCCCCATGAGGTTAGACAGCCAATTGACGAGCTCCTCTTCCACAACTTCTAGCGAAAGGGGAAACAAAATACTCCTCCCACGCCCCATCTACAACCATGCGATACATCAAACACACATACTAACATCTCC
This sequence comes from Phyllomedusa bahiana, assembly GCA_025379985.1. Classification (NCBI taxonomy): domain Eukaryota; kingdom Metazoa; phylum Chordata; class Amphibia; order Anura; family Hylidae; genus Phyllomedusa; species Phyllomedusa bahiana. The sequence continues at coordinate 9,854 of JAODAL010050423.1, forward strand.
CTAGAGTGACACAGCGACCTACTTAAACCCCCGCTTTCCCCTCTCCAGAATCCTAGTCACTATAACTTGCTATATTTATTACATCCTAGAAATGCGTATCCAGACCCCTTCTCCTTGAATTCCCCGGTTCACTATCACTTGTTATATCTATATACAATATACATCTAGGAAACAATGTGATCATTCAGAACCTTCCCAGGAATTCCCGGGTCACTATAACTGTTATACACTTAATCTACACTTCCTAGGAAATGTATCCAGACCCTTCCCCAGAATCCCGGCTCCACTATAAAACAGCCGAACTGATATTATTACGATCTAGAAATGTATCCAGACCCTCTCCAGAATCCACGTCCATTATAACTTCCCCCGATTTATATTAACTTAGAGCAATCTAGAAATGTATCTCCAGACCAGTTCTCAGACAATCCTACAGCTCACTTAATTGGGCGGGACATTGCCAATCCGCCACAGGCAACGGTGTTTTTGATCTGCCATACGTAGCCTCCTCTTCTTCTATGCACGTCCCCCCGGAAACATAATCTTCTGAGCGTATAGACTGGTTTCTCTTCATCTTCACAGACAATCCTCGCCTGAAAAACGCGGCACGAAAAGGAGCACAATTTGTGCTCAATGGAAAACCCTGCAGCAGGTCCCACTGCACAGGTTTCCCGCCCCGGTTTTGCCGCCCGCGGTCCACTCAAAAAATATTGAGCATGTTCATTCTTCTGTCCGGTTTCCAGACGGAATATGAGCACCTCAATGGGAGGGTGGAGGGCTCTTCTCCGCTCATCACGGAGAAAAGCCGCCCCCCCTCGTGGCCGTGGGGACGGCCGCAAAACAGGACAAATACGGGCCGGCAAACCAGCTGGTATTTGTCCTGTGCCGTGTGAACGCAGCCTATAACTTGTTCTATTACATCTAGAAATGTATCCAGACCCTTATCCAGAATCCTAGTCACTATAACTTGTTATATTATTACATCTAGAAATGTCTCCAACCTTCTCCAGAATCCTAGTGTTAACGGTTGTCCCTGCGACCGCTCGTGTCGGGTCGCAGGGCACACCCTCAACGGCGGCAGCACTTCCTGCGCGTGCGCCCAAGCTCACACACACAACCACGGACACGTACTCAGAGGCTCGGCATCCACAGTAACTTCGCGTCCCCCACCAGTCTACTACTAAGAAGCGTCCCGTCCAGGCGCGCCAAAGAGCTCCTGCCTGCCGGCCGGGTGCAACGCGCGCGGCACTGCCGGAGATTTAAAGGGACAGTGCTCCGTGATTGGTTTTTCAGCCCCAGGCCGTCCCTATTTAACAGCCCGTCCTCATTCTCCCCCAGAACTACCCTATTTGCTCCTGAATCGAGTAGTGCCTTGGTGCACTAGCGACTAGAATCGTCACAGAGCGTTCACTCCTAAAGTTGTCTTGTTCCGTTGTACTGTGTACCGTAACCTCAAATGCCTCCCCTCAATACCCAGCATATTCTAATAGCAGCAACCCCAACAGAGACAACCTTTGCCGCCTGTCCTGACCTTCTGCCTGTCCCCGACGTATGAGCCCTTCTTCACGATTTATGAGAGCGCGAACCAAAGCCAACATCCTACAACTGCGACGAGATCAGCTAGAGTCACATCCCTGACACAAGCAAGTCCAAGTCGGGGTAGCTACCTGGTAGTCATTCGAACACCCCCGTGCGTCATGCCCATGGCAAGGTCTCAACCCGTTTATATCATCCTACTCGAGCGCTCTGACCTAATCATGAGATGGCCGTTTGACTCTCGCATCGACTACGTCTCGACGAGCAATAGCGACAAGCTATGCATCCCTTCTACAACCCCCACAATCTGTATCTACCATAACCATCCGTTAATTTTGTTGCGAATGTTTCAGCGCCAACTTCGGGAATTCCCGCCAAGGTGCCTTTACCGAGATTGCGTCTCCGCGACCCTCACTACCACCGTGCTCACACATCTAAGTCTAATGCAGACTTCGAGCTGACACGTCGCCGCACCAACGAACCCCAGTCAAATCAGCTGCAATTGTATGCCGCAACTACCACAAACACACATCTAAGCAAATGAATTTTAAAAAGAAAATTAAAAAAAAATAAATTAATTATAGCCAAGCGAAACATCAATTAAACATAAAAAACTCGTTATTAAAAGACTATTATGCTAAACATTAATAAACGCAGGACTAATTAAGAAAAAAAAACCCGAAGCATACAAAGTCTTATCTACGTATATATAATCTATTGAACAACTGATGCCGCTAATCACGCGAATCAATCCACCAATGAAAACACATATAAAGAACTGTATATAAAAAAGAAAGTATAATAAGAATAACTTTTTAGAGCAGACACAAAAAAGAAAACACTAGATACTAATAGCGATTATCACACACATAATATCCTATAAAAGAGCGCAGTACGTTGAATTTAGCTACAATATAAAATCTCATACTCTATTATCACAATTAAGAAACCATTTCATCGAGAAAAATACTCACTTTAAATAATATATAAAGAATTAAAAAATAATAGTATCAAATAACATCAAAAAAATTCGGCATATTATTATACAACATAAGAAAGCAAACAATGAATAACGGATTAATTAGATATATAAAGTATAGCAATATATAATAAATTAATTGTTGAAAAAAAATCTTAATAAAAACAATTTACGCTGGAGATATATGCAATGCTCTAGTGTTAGTAATACAATTAACTTTATATGATATATATATTACGAGAAAAAATATAAAAGTAGATATAAGAAATACATGAGAGCTCAAGACAATTACAGACGTAAAATTCAATAAACACAACCGTGCGAGTAATAACTCTATGCGAACCTAAAAAGAAATATCTCTAAACACACTATTAAAATTAATTATATGTTATATAAAAAAATATTAGTCAGTTGAAGAATTAATATTACGACAATATATGAGTATAGTTGAGAACTCTAATTGTAGAACACACGATGATCATTAATGATATAACACATGAAATAAATTAGAAAAGAGGTTAAACACAACAGATGTATTAAATATTAAGTATAAGAATGAAGAAGATTGGTTTCTTTGTTTATTGGTTTTTTGTAAAATAGTTTGGTATTTGGTATTTTAATGAGTTCTGTAGAGATTAATGATGATGTTAGTTAATTGAGTTAACAATACAAAGACGATGATATAGAACATTTATGCGTGATAATATTAATAGCTCTTAAGAGACATAAGAAATTAAAAAATTCATATTGAATTCGATATTAGTATTTGATATCATTATGTGATTAGGAATTGACTAACATTTTTTGAGTTTTGTTTACAATAGATAATGACACATAGGATTAATAAATAAAAAGAGAAGTATAAAATTTCATAATAAGTAGGAGATGAAGTTGTATTGTCGTATTTTTTTAAGTTCTATGTGATGACATATTTATTATCTTTGTGTGTTGAGTACTTCATGATTATTTTTTTTTTGTTATTGTGTTTGAGTTGAATGGGATTTTTTTTTCTACACAGATGAATATATTTTAAGAGTGTGTTTGTAGAAAATATGTTTGGATTTACTTTAGTTGTGGGACATTTGATGGATTTATTATAACCTATTCTAACATCTATGAGTTTTCTGTCTTTTTTCATGTGATGTTGTGGTAGGGTGACATATTAACAGATGAGGATTTAAGATTGTTGGTTATTTGATTCTAGACATGGTTATTGACTATTTATTGTGATGATACTAGTATATTTTTTTTTAGTCGTGTTCGACTGATTATGTTATGTTGTTTATTCTTTGTATATATATATTAGATGGGGCTTTACTGGAGTATTGATTGGTATCTTCTTCTAAAATTACATTAGTCTATTAATTACTCTATATCTATCCTCAGGATAGAAGAATAGAAGAAAAAATAATAAGGGTTGTAATGATTGGTATTTAAAAAGGAGAAATTTGAAAGTAAGGTTTTGAGAGTAAATGAAAAGTTATAAGGAAGTGAAATAGAGGAGGATAGGATTTAATAATATTTGTAGTTAAGGAAATTGGGTGTTGAAAAGATAATAATATTAGATGATATGTTAGGAATTTTAATTATAGTAATTTTGTTAAATTAATGGTGTAATGAGAGTATTGTGGTGATGACTGTGGTAAATTTATAGTAGAGGGTAAAAGTGTAATTAAATTTAGGTACACCTCCTCCGTCAGTAGTGTGAACTATTAAGCGACTCCCATCCACAACCGAACGAACCAGTGTCCACAAATTAGAGCCCTGGCACATGGGAAAAGGATCACGTTCTTCGTGTTACCCCTTCTTCCTCGGCTGTTCTAACTGGGCTTCCTTTGCTACAGCGTCACGCCCCTATGCTGGATTGGAAGACGGATGGAAAGTTTTGCATTGGCCCGACTGCCAGTCTCGTTGTCTTTCGGCACAACCGCCGTCTGCGCACCAGTCCTCCACTGTCCCTCCCAGAGCCACTACCTGTGTTTACCGCAACTTTAAATCATGACTTAATCAAGTATGTTTCTTTTGCCGAGAAGGCGAGCTTAGACACTTCCTCCTCATCGCCCATATGATTGCCCATAGACCTGCTACCATCCGGTGGACTAGTCCTCCCCGGGTAGGTCTACCCGCTCTCCGTACCCGAAAACTCGGTGCCGATGTCCGGCCTCTGTAGAAGAAAATCACTAAAGGTGTTTCATCCGCAAAATCTACTTCTCCGGCGGTGCCGGATTTTCTTTGTGGAAAGAAAATGATGGATCTCCGAGACCGTGCATTGACTACCAGTGAGTCTAAATAAGAATCACCATCAAGAACCGTTACCCCTGCCTTTTAATGCACGGAACTCTGTTGACCGTCTCCGGGGGGCCAAGGTCTTTTCCAAATCGGACTTGCGGGGGCATCAAATCTAACCGGATCCGGGAGGCGACGAGTGGAAAGATGGCCTTCAATACTCGTGATTGGGCACTTTGGATTATCTGGTAATGCCCTTCGGCTTATGCAACGCTCCGGCCGTCTTCAGGAAATGTCAATGACATTTTGCAGAGACCTCCTATATGTCCGTGTAGTGGTCTAACTAGATGACATCCTTAATTCTCACCCGATCTGGGATCCCACCAGCTTACGATGTGCGCCAGGTCCTGAGACGCCTGCGGCGAGAACCATCTATACGCTAAATATGGAAAGTGCCCTATTTCACCAGACCAGCCTCCCGTTCCTTGGATACATAATCTCTGATCTGGTCTGCGGATGACCCCACCAAACTCTCTGCCGTCCTACAGTGGCCCCGACCTGTTGCCTGCGGGCTATACAACGATTCCTGGGTTTTCAGCGAATGTACTACCGTGACAATTCACCCCGCACTTTTTCAACGTGGTATCACCATTGTGTTGGGCCCTTACAAAAAAACATGCCAACCCGAAACTGTGGCCTCCGGCGCCTAAGAAGCCTTTCCAGTTGAAGGCAGCATTCCGCCACCGCACCGTGTTATCCGCCTGCCAGGATACCGAGAAACCTTCTTTCTGGAAGTGGTCGCCTCTTCCATAGGAGCTGGAGCACTGGGCTCACCAAAAGGTCCCAAGGGCAAGACTCGGACCTGCGTGTTCTTTTCTCGAGGACCCTTCTTCACCAGCAGAGAAGAACTATAACCACGGAGATCGTGAACCTTTTAGCCATTAAAACTTGCCCTTGAAGAATGGCGCCACCTCTACTGGAAGTGCTCGTTTCCCCCCGTGAATAACTTCACTGAACCACAAAAACCTCCACTATCCCAGACAGCAACACTGTCTGAATCCTCGTCAACGAGATGGTTCTACTGTTCTTTTTCCCATTTCAACATACCAATCATCCGACTTCCGACCGTCAGAAAAAACCTCAAGGTCCTATGCTCTATCTCCCGTGGCCTCCGATGTTAGTGGGAGAGGAAGTGGGGCCCCACAACATATTTGTACCCCAGGACACGTCCTGATGTCTGGAGTAGTGTGCTCCCACTAAGCCACCAAGGGGTACCCCCAGGGAAGACGTATGTGCGGCCCAGCGCTCCCGGTGATGTTCCTGAAATGGGGTCACTGTTCCCGCATAGCCGGCCACCCTGGGGTTACGAAGGTCCTGTCGGATGATTTCCCGGTTTCTCACTGGGGCCTATGGACTACGTTAACTGATATAAAGGATTCTTGTGGGGCCTTGACACCACCTGTGCCCGGCAATAAGTCCACCTCGTCAAATGACCTTCGAGGACTAACTGCAACCCTCTGCCGGGCCCTAGCTGTTCCTGGAGCCCATATTGCCATGGACTGTCATAACTGACTTACACACCCTCTGAAGGTAATACGGTCATTTGATATGTACTACCTTTGACCGTTTTATTCCAAAATGGCTCAGTTTTATTCCCTTGGCCGGGCCTTCCTTTCAGCGCCTCAGGCTCGCCAATATTTTTATATAAACACGAATTGTTCCGTCTGCATGGACTCCCCTTACACATAGTCTCGAGACCGGGGAGTCCAAGTCGTCACGAGATTAGTTGCGAGGCCTCTTTCTCGCTACTGCAAGTGGAAACTGCACTTCTCCTCTGTCGTACCCCCACAAATCCAATGAGCAAGGTGGAGAGGTGAATTCAAGGTCCTAGGTACTTATCTCCGCCACTCACTTCTGCTCAAACATGATGACTGGTCCCAAGTTCTAACTACCTTGGGCGGATTTTCCGTATAATCCCTGACTCTGATTCCGCTGGGGGCATCCCCCTTCTCCATTGTCCATTGGTCGGCTCCGCGCCACACCCCTTTCCACTGCCCTCTGCCTCTCCGATGTCCCTGCTGTGGACAGTCTGGTCCGTGACTATCCGCTGTCCTGGAGGGAGAACGCGCCATTCCCTGCTTCCAGGACCACGCCCGGTAGAAAGACCCAAATAGCACAAAAAAGTAGACCCCCTCCTTTCCTTAGTCCCGGGGGAGTAAGGTGTATGCAGTCTGCCAAAGTATATCCGATTATTATAAAACCCCCAGCTACAAGCGGGTCCCGTTTTTTAGGTCCCTTTAAGTCCTTAGAGGCGCATTAATCCTGTGGAGCCTACAAGGTCTCTGCTCCCTCCGAACGCATGCGCATCCCAAACTCCTCCATTGTCTCCACTGAAGAGCCGGTCGACTCCATATAACCGCTCTCTCGGGTCCATGTTCCCCCGTCTCCATAGCTGATTCCACCAATATTTCTTGCCGAGTCAAAGAGATTATTGGCCATCTAAGACGGTTTTCGGGGGATACGATTTCTTTTTGTGGTGGACTGGAAGGGGTGTGTGTCCAAGGAAAGGTCGTGGAGCCATAGGCGAAAACATCCTAGGATAGGAGGGTTCCTTCGTCTAAGTTTTATGCGTGCCAGAAGAGGGGGAGGTCCTAAGGGGGGGGGGATGGGGTACTGTTACGTGTGTCCCGTATCGACCCCTGCGTGTCTGGTCAGCAGGCACACCCCGCAACGCCCGCAGCACCCCTGGCTACGGCCGGTGCCAGCGGCCCCCGGACCTCGGGAAGCCGCAGTTCACCAGCCAGCACGTCTGAGAGGCAACACTGACCCCTTTTCCACAGCTCCCTGGTCCCTTTCTTATCCTGGTATGCGCGTCGCCTCCTGCTGCCCGGCCGGGTGCAAGTGCGCCCACTAGTGCGCGCGGGGCGGCGGCACTGCCGGAGAATTTTAAGGGACAGTGGGCCGTGGATTGTTTTTCACCGGGCACGGATCTCCTAAAATTTAGAGGCCTGCCTCCTTGCCCAGCGAGCGGCGTTTGCCGGAATCGATAGTGCCTTGTGCCTGGAGAGGAAGCGTTCCTAAAGTGCTTGTTCAGTATTTACTGTGTACCGTACCTTCTGCCTCAGTCCCGTTGACACAACCATTGCCGCCTGTCCTGACCTTCTCCTGTCCCCGACTATGAGCCTGCTTCACGATTTTGTACCACGCAACACCTCGGCTGCCACCGCAAGCAAGTCACGTCAGGGGTAGCGACCTGGTAGTAATCCGCCGCAGCAAGTCCATCCCGCCTTTGCGGCGGCTCTGGTGAAAACGGACTTCAACTTAGATTCCGTTCCCCTGGCGTGGCTTACACCATCGCTTGTGGTGGTCCAGTGGATCCACGACCACAGCCGTAATACCTGGTCACTATAACTTGTTATATTATTACATCTAGAAATGTACCCAGACCCTTCTCCAGAATCCTGGTCACTATAACTTGTTAAATTAATTACATCTAGAAATGTATCCAACCCTTCTCCAGAATCGCTGGTCTCACTATAGCTTGTTATATTATTAAATCTAGAATGTTCCAGAAACCCTTCTCCAGAATCCGGTCAATGTTATAACTTGTAATATTACATCTAGAAATGTATCCAGACCCTTCTCCAGAATGCTGGTCACTATAACTTGTTATATTATTACATCTAGAAATGTACCCAGACCCTTCTCCAGAATCCCGGTCATTATAACTTGTTATAATTATTACATCTAAAAATGTATCCAGACCCTTCTCCAGAATCGCATGGTCACTATAACTTGTTATATTATATAACATCTAGAAATGTAATCTCAACCCTTCTCCAGAATCCTGGACACTAGAACTTGTTATATTATTACATCTAGAAATGTATCCAACCCTTCTCCAGAGTCCTGGACACTATAACTTTTATATTATTACAACTAGAAATGTAATCCAGACCCTTCTTCCAAATCCTGGTCACTACAAACTTGTTATATATTACTTCTAGAAATGTATCCAGACCCTTCTCCAGAATCCTGGTCACTATAACTTGTTATATTATTACATATAGAAATGCATCCAAACCCTTTTTGAACTCTGTTTTGTTTTTTTCTGTTTTCAAATGTTTTTACATGATTCTGGGGGCGGTCGTGTTGCCTGTGCTGCTAATTACAGCATTTACAGATATGCTCTACAACCACCACACTGGACCTGGAGGCCTGTGAAAAGGAGCTGTGCAGGGTTTTTATGCATATCTGAGAAGAAGACATTGTGCAAGGGTGGGAGGAGGGGGGAGATGATTCGTGACCATCACCTATTGTGAATGGAGGTTTCTGTGGTTTCCATACATTGGTGTCACCTTTCTTTCTAATCCTGGCTGTAATGATTAGGAGGAGATTGCTGAGAAGTGATCTCTGGAGAATATTATTTTTATTATTTATTTTAAAGCGCCATCAATTCCAAGGCGCTGTATATTCGAGGGGGGGTTACATACATAACATGTGTCACACAAGTACAATAGGATTGATAAATGACAAAGAGCTGGTAAAAATCTAGAGAGGACCCTGCCCGCGAAGGATTGGAAGTGTCAGAGTATTATGAAGCTGAATGGTCGGATTGAAAACTGTATATAAATGAATACAAATTATGGCTGACTGTGCCAGTTTTCTGACACCAAAAAGCTGTATTAGCCCTGTTCTATAGGGTGTAAAGAACAGTTTGCACGGGAAACTTTTGGGACATAACGCCTCAGCGACAGTTTTTTTGGTGCCAAATTTGGGGCAATTTGGGGGCCTTTTTCCCCCCCCCCCCACCACCCTTTTTAGAAGGCGGCACATTTATGAATTTAGGTGCAGAACAATTTGAACATCCAGACCAGGATAAAAGGGGGTGCCTGAGCCCGACTTTTGGAATTTTCTCTACACTGCCCTGTAGTATGACCGCAGAAGAAAAAACCAGGGGAAAGGTGGCCTGAACCCCGACTGTGGAATTTGGGTCACACCCCCCTGAGTAAACCCACAGAAGAAAAAGCCAGACCAGGGTAAAGGTGGTGCCCTGAGCCAACTTGTGGAATTTCCCCCTACACTTCCCCCGTAAGTATACCTACAGAAGAACGCCCCAAACCCGGGTAAAGGTGGGCCTGAGCCAGACTTTTGGGGATTTGGGTCTTCACTGCCCTTTATGTTTGAAACCCGCAGAAAAAAGCCCGACCAGGGGGAAGGGGGGCTGAGCCAGACTTGTGGGATTTTGGGTCTACACTGCCCCTGTATGTATGACCGCAGAAGAACAGCCAGACCCGGGTAAAAAGGGGGTGCCTGAGCCCTACTTGTGGTATTGGCTCTAAAACCCGCCCTCTATGTAGACCTACAGAAAACAAACCAGACCAGGGGGAAAAAAGGGGGTGCCTGAGCCCAAAGTGGGGGTATTGGCCCCCCCAAAAACTGCCAGTATGTATGACCTGCCGAAGAACAGCCCGACCAGGAAAAGGTGGGCCTGAGCCAGACTTGTGGTGTTTTGGGTCTACACCGCCCTGTATGTAGACCTGCAAAAGAACAGACCAGGGTAAAGGTGGTGCCTGAGCCCGACCTTTTGGTAGTGCTCTACACTGCCCGTATGTATGACCGCAGAAGACAGTCGACCAGGGAAAGGTGGGGCCTGAACCAGACTTGTGGTATTGGCTCTAAAACTGCCCTCTATGTAAGACCTACAAAAAGAACACCAGAAAACCCGGTAAAAAAGGGGGTGCCTGAGCCCGACTTGTGGTATTGACTCTACACTGCCCCGTATGTATGACCCACAGAAAACACCAGACCCAGGTAAAAAGGGGGTGCCCGAGCCGACTTGTGGTATTGGCTCTACACCTCCCTGTATGTATGACCGCAGAAGAACAACCCGGGTAAAGGGGTGCCTTAGCCAGACTTGTGTTTGGCTCTACACTGCCCTGAAGTAAAGACCTGCAAAAAAGTTTCAGACCAGGGTAAAGGTGGTGCCTGAGCCAGACTTGTGGATTGGGTTTTACACTGCCCCGTATGTATTTCCCGCAGAAGAACAGACCCAGGGTAAAGGGGGTGCCTGAGCCAACGTGTGGGATTGGGTCACCCCGGGCCCTTTTTGTAGGGCCCAAAGAACAGGGCCCGGGTAAAGGTGGTGCCTGAGCCCCCTTGTGGGTATTGGCTCTACACTGCCCTGTATTTTAGGGCCTGCCCGAAAACACCAGACCCGGGTAAAGGGGGTGCCTGACCAGACTTTTGGGGATTGGCTCTACCTTTTCCCGTATGTATGACCTGCAGAAGAACAAGCAGGGGAAAGGTGGTGCCTGACCAACTTGTGGTATTTGGGTCTACACTGTCCTGTAAGTATGACCTGCAAAAAGAAAAAGACCAGGGAAAAAGGGGGGCCTGAAGCCAGACTTTTTGGTATTGGGTCCTAAAACCCCGCCCTGAAGTATGACCTGCAAAACAGGGCATAAAAATTCTGGTGCATTTTAACCGCCTTTAAAGGTATTTAGAACTGGGGCCCGTCAGCGCCAACTTCATCAAAATGTCACCCCGGGTGTAAAATTTCTAAGTGGGAATAGGTTTGGAAAAAAAAAACCCCCCAAAAAATTTTTAAAAAAAGCATCTTACAGGGGTGTTTCCCCCTCTCACAAAATTATGGCCCAAAACAAGGCATCTGTTTGGTTTTATTCAGAACCCCCCTAGGGAAAAGGAGGGAAGTTGTGCACAATTTTCGATCTACCCTCCATTCTGGGGAAATAAACTTTTTGGGGGCCTGTTTTCCCAAAAAATTGCGGTTCTCAGAAGAGAAAAAACACCTTGAAGGCATATTTATTTATATTCAAAACCTTGATTTAAAACCCTAGGTTTTCTTTCCCGATGAAAAATTCCTTTTTAAAGGAAAAATTTTCCGTATAATGACCCAAAACTCTTAAAGTAAATAACTATTTTTTTTAAAATTTGGGCAAGTTTAAAAAACTGGGTTTTTCACAAAGGGGAGGGGGCTGGATACATGCCCAGGGGTTTTACCAAAACCATATTGCCAAAGAGACTGCCACTATTTCCCCCCTGTTTTGGCCTTTGTCTGGGCCCCACCCGTGCTTTTTGTAGGTCCCTTTTTACTGATGCCCACTACATTTACTGCCCAAATAAATGGCAAAGGACATGCCACAAAACAATATTCTGCCCCAAAACCCCGAAGTTCAAATTTCCCAAAAGATAAACATCACCTATGTAAAACCAAAAAAATAACACAGCTGTACAGTACAATGCTTGATGGGTTTAAGAATAAACTCAGTCTTTTACTCCCCCACAGAGGGAAATGGGGGAAAAGGCAAAAATATGGCTCCATTTATATTTATGTTTTGGCGTAATGGCAGGGATCCATACACACCATGTATGTACATAAAAAATATCTTTTAAAAATATTCCCCTAGGGTCCCATAGTCACTTTGCTGGGATTTAAAGTCGGGATACTTTTTTTGCGGACACCAAGGCCCCTCCCCTTTACTTTTTATCTCAGGTCTTTTTTATTGTGTAACTTTGCTGTGATGATTTAAGTAATTTATCTGAAAGGGAAAAAAGTAGGTCGCTTTTAAAGAATCAGGACAACTCCACCCAGGCGAGTTTCTTTTTAAATTTGATATACCGTTGCCTGTCACATATGATAAGCAGAGCTAGGGATGACTTTTGCAGTATGCTTATTTGCTTATAATCTTGCTGCAGGGAAGATGAACGGAGCCAATTTTGCTTTCATATATGGGAGGGATGTTTCTCAAGTGTATTAAATATGATAACACTTACTGAAACAATGTTGGTTAACACTTGTAATTCTTGCACACATTAATTAACCTAAAAGGTGCTTTCCCATTTGCGTTTTTTTACGTGTTTTTGACGCCCTTTTTTTTTCAAGAAGGCACAGCAACTAATGCTGTAACAAATTTCTGCACAAAAACACATTAAACAAAGGTAAAAAAAAAAACTCACTGTGTGAAAGCACCCTAAGGATGTTTTCACACAGCGCAGTTTTGGTGCAGTTTTAACTGCGCTCCAATTAAGCTGCCTTTTTTTACCAGCAAGCTTCTTTCACTTATCTGAACTGTTTGGAAAGTGAAGTAATCAGATAGTGTGGGCTGTAATGACTTCACGCACAGTCATTTGATTACTTAAAAAAAAATTTCTGAACAATTTTTGACAACTGAAAGAAGCTTGCTGGTAATAAAGGCAGTTTAATTGGAGCGCAGTTAAAAACTGCACCAAAACTGCGCTGTATGAAAAGCAGCCTTAGGTAAAGGCTAGGTTCTCACATTGAGCTTTTGTTGGGCCAAGTTTTCAACTGCTAGGCCCCAGGTTGGTAAGGTCCCAGAAAAGGTAAAATAACTAGGCCCAGGTTGGTAGGTCCCAGATAGGTAGGTAACTAGGGCCCCAGTAGGTAAGTAGGGAGACAGGCCAAAATGTAGGTAGGGTGGTAAAGCCCCTGTTTTGGTAGTTGATATGCCCCAGGTAGGTAGGGCCTCCAACATCTAAAGTTGACCCCCTTTTAAAGATTTTTTTTTTTTTTTAAGTAACTCACTTTTTCCCATTCCCCAGACAAGCTGCAGGCCGGCTTCTGTTAGTGAATCATGCCCCTCTCGGATGCAAGTGGATGTGTGGTAACCAAGGTCTTAGGCCTATAGGCAAAATGGAGGGAGTGGGGGGTCTTTGCTTCCCAAAGGGGTTCAACGGGTTGCCCGCACTGAAGGAGCTAAATAAAAACTGCGGGGTGCGGGAAAAAGGGGACAGTCTCTGAAGGGCCAGAGTGTTCGAAGTATAGCGCAACCTTTTCCAAAAAATTTTAAAAAAATTTGAAAAAAGATATTATTGACTCCTTTTATACATGCAAAAGGTTTCCAACCTTTAAAAAGGCCCCTTAATCCCGGGTTTAGTAGCTACCTCATGGGGGGGGACTGCTGACCTGACAGTTGTCCTGAAGACAGCCTACAACCTCCCCAAAGGGGGGGAACCACAGAAGGTCATTACTAAAGAAGCTGGATCACAGCAATTAAAGGGGATATATTCGCTTCATCAGTTCGGCTGTTTCTTTGTAGTTTTTCAGTTTCTCAGTTTCTAAAATCCAGGGGCTTTTCTTCCCCTCAAGCTGGGTGTTTCTTAACTGAAGGGGGATGACATCATCCTCCCGCTTCACGTTCAATATCGCTTCCCGAGTCAGTGTGCTCCCCCCTCCCTCTCTGTCTGAGTCCACATGCCCACCTTGTCTTTTCCTCCTCCCTATGCAGTCTTATATTGAAAAGGAGCTGTTTGTTTACATACCAAAGTCTTCTATGAACGAGAGCCTAGATCTCTTCCCCTCTCACAGCTGGAGGTTGTTACAGTTGAATCCAGTCTTCTATAAACCAGACCCAGCACAGTTTCTGTCTCCCTTCTAGGGTTTACTTTGCACAACATTAAAGGCACCGAGGCAAAAATTCTGCTGTTTCTGATTGTAGAAGCAGCTGCAGGGTTACTGTGCAGCTGCTAGCTTTGAAGAGTGAAATTGTTGCCGGCCCCTTATTCTGAGTGAGAGAGGCAGTTATGTACGCTCCCGTGAATACAACCGGGGCCATAGAGAAATGTAAATTAGTAGAGGCAGTTCAGCCAATGAAATAAAAGGGGGGAGGAATCCGACCGGCACTGGAGAACAGTGTTTACAGAAAACGAAGATAAAGAGGATCCGTGAAACAAGACAGCTTTGCAAAATGACATCCAATTGCAAATTTGCTTGTTTTTTACTGCCCCCTTATTCTGAAGACCATTTAATGAAATTATACAACCCATTTAATGGAAGGTTGTATGGAACAAAAAAGTGTGGTAGAAAAAGGTTCTCAAGCAGCAGGGATGAGAGGGAGCCTTGAAAGGATTGTAGAGAAAAGCGCCATTCCAGAATTTGGGAAAGATTTACAAGGAGTGGGACTGCTGCTGGAGTCAGTTCTTTAAGGACCACCACCCACAGACGTATCCGGGACATTTCTACAACTGTCGCATTCCTTGTGTTTAAGCCACTCATGATTAAGAGACTCTTCAGGGGCGTCTTACCTGGGCTAAGAAAGAGGACAAGGACGGACTGTTTTCTCAGTGTCCAAAGTAAGTTTTCAGATTTAAAGTTACATTTGTGATTTCATTTGGGGCCCCCGAATCTGAAGGAAGAGTGGAGAGGTCACAATCCAAGGTTGCTTGAGTTCCAGTGTGAAGTTTTTCCCCAGTCAGTGATGGTTGGGGAGCCGGTCATCTGCTGGTGTTGGGCCACTGTGTTTATATCAAGTTTCCCAAAGGGCAGGAAGTCGTGTAAGGCCATGTTCAACTCGGCTTAAAATGGGCCGTTTTCAGTCCGTAATTAGGCGCCGAAGTGCGCAAATTAAAGGGCTGAAAACGGCCCATTCATTACGTAATCCACAGTTCTCATAGAGAACTATGGATCACGTCCCCTCTCTCTCTCGTGGCGAATCCGCCGGGCGGGGGAAATAATTTTTGACATTGTCATTTTCTAGCGGCGTATACGTGCCGCTAGCAGTGATTGTCTATGGGCCGGCGAGGTGCCGCCCTCCCCCCCTCCCTCCCCCGCCCGCCCCCCGGCCACACCGCGTAATTTCGGGGCATAATTACCATTGAACCTAGCCTATACTTGTGTTGGGATGTTGACACCCAGTGGTTGCCATGGGAAACCAGGGAGTAGGATGGCGAGCTTGAGGGGGAAGCTGCGGTTGGTGACAGTTGAGAGTCAGAGTGACAGTTGGGACTGTTAGGTGAGCAGCCAATCAGGAGAGCTGAAGGGGGCGGAGCTGGAGGTCAGGCAGACAGTTATAGGAGAGAGGCTGTCAGCCCCTTAGTAGTCAGGAGTAGAAGTATGGTTGCTGTATATAGTTCCAGTTGAAAGCAACAAGTTTTCGGGAGACCCCCTGTCTAAATTCAGCGCCAATAGAAGGCAGGCCGAGGCAGAAGAGAGCAGCCTGACTCCCCTGCTATCCTGACATTGAGCGGCACTGACAACAGGGGAAAGTGGAGATTTCCCGGACAGAGTGGACCCTGAAGAAGTCAGACAACCCAGAATTACAGGTGGGGAGTTTGGGGGACTGCTGGAAAAGTCAAGGGGGCCCATTTTAGTGGACAAAGTGTGTCCTGTGTCACCAGCCGCCAGCACCTTGCACAGCTGGACTGGGTCGGAACCAGAAAGGGTTGAGAGAGTCGCCAAGTGTCCAGAAAAAAATTATCTAAAATGTGTTTAAAGAGAACCTGTCACATAGATTATGCCCCCCTTGCTGAGGGCAGCACAAGCAGACCTGCTGTTCCCAACGCTGTGTCCCTTATCCTGTAAGATGCAGAAGTTTTAGAGCATTTACCCCTCAAATCTTATTCACGAGTAGGTGTTAGCCCCGCCCACCAAAGGCTAGCCCCGCCCACTGACAGTTATTCACATGTTTCTACCTATTCAAAGTAATAGGTTTATCAGATGGGCGGGGTTTGAAAAAAACTGACTCTTTGAAGGACTCGTCGACTGACTCTTCTGGCTGAAAACTGCAGATTTGAGCATTAAATACACGAAAACTCCAGCATCTTACAGAATAAGGGACACAGCGCTGGAAACAGCAGGTCTGACACTGGCTTGTGCTGCCCTAAGCAAGGGGGCATAACCTATGTGACAGGTTCTGTTTAAGTGACATGTGCCTTGCTTCATAACTATGTAACGTCCACAAGAAATATACCATGAGTACAGCCTGAAGTTCCCCGGAATACTTGTGTCGTCTTCTGTTATTGATGCCGGTGCACCACCCCATCACTACAGAGTCCCACACTGCACCTCTCCCCGCAATATGAAAAGGAGCCAAGGATACCAAGGGAACCTGGAGGTGAGGATAGTTGCTCCAGGCAATGGCAAGTTCAATCCATACCCCCCTCTGCTGGCACAGGGGAACCTGGGGTGCGGGTGCTTGCCATGGACAACGAGCGGGCGCAGTCGGCCGCCGCTGCAAGACACCCCATACCCCCCTCTGCTGGCACAGGGGAACCTGGGGGTGCGGGTGCTTACTACGGACAACGGGCGGGCGTAGTCAACGCCGCCGCAAGATATCCCATACCTCCCCCCTACCAACATCCTCGTTATTTTACAGGCGTCTAGCAGGAAATTTTAGACCACTTCATGCTTCCTTCTGCTGACAAGTTTTATGGAGATGCTGGACCTGACAGCTGTCCAAACTGCCAAAAGTACCAATACCTGCTTTACTAACCCCAGGATCATTGTGCTTCATTAGAGAATCTATGATGATAGACATCAGACCCAACAATGCAGTCAAGCTGAAGGGCGCTATCAAGGCAACCTGGACTTCCATAACACCTCAGCAGTGCCACAGGCTGATCGCCTCCATGCCACTCCACAGTGATGCAGAAATTCATGAAAAATTAGTTCCAACAGAGTATTGAGTGCATATACTGTACATACCTTTCAGTAGGCCAATATTTCTGGATTACTATTCATTTATTTGATTGGTCTTCTACGCTATTTACATTTTTTGATCTACTGAATTTTCGGTTTTCATTAGCTGAAAGCCATAATCATCAACATTAAAGGAAAAAAAACATTTGCAATATATCGCTCTGTGTATAATGAGTCTATATAATATATGGGTTTTTCTATTTAACTTGAATAAATAAATTATCTTTTCAATTATATTCTAATATTTTGAGACACACTAGTATTTTACTTGATTTAAACTCATTTTTATAGGAATTATGGCTCTTCAACTTAAAGGGGTTTTGCCAAGAAGTGAGTCCCTCACCTAATAGTCTGAAACCCCCCA
>JAODAL010050424.1:0-27415 GCA_025379985.1 Phyllomedusa bahiana
TCAAAGTTCTGGATGGGGGAAAAAAAGATGCAGCCAGCAATACCAAACTCCCTAACTATTGATGTCTGTGGAGAGGAAAATGCTATCTAACTAAGAGCTGTCTGTACAGTATAGAGAGTGAGCTGAAAATGGCAATACAGTGAAATATATATAATATGATCATGAGATCTGATCAGTCACCGAGAGCCCTACACCTCAGCAATGTAGATTTGGACACTTCTCTGTGCTCTGCACTGATTGGATGGCCGCCAAAAGTACAGAAAGCTGATAAGATGGCTGCTAAAAGTACAGAAAGCCACTGAAAATGAAACTGAAAATGGTGTGTCGAACTAGAACTTTACTCAAGCGAACAGTAAAATGTTCGGTTCGGTTCAAGTTCTAAAAATTCGAGAAAGTTCTACTAGAACTTAACTTTTCTAGAACAGTTCGATCAACACTAGTCAGGATATGATGTCACAAAAAAAGATCAACATGAACTTAAAACCATGTGTATGAAAACTGTCTAGCAGTAAGACTGTCTTTGTTGCCCATAGCAACCAATCAGAGCTTTTTCCAGAGCTCTATATTAAATGAAAAAGGACCTCTGATTGGTTGCTATGGGCAACAAAGACAGTGTTAGGCTATGTTCACATAGCTTATCCACGGCATAATTGCAGGGATGGATTTCGCCCGCAATTACGCCATGTGCTGTTCAGCGGGGGCGGGGGGGTCGGAAGCCCGCCGGCTCCATAGACATTCATTATCCACGGCTCATATCCCACCGTGATAATTGACATGTCACTTTCTCTCTGCTCGCCGTATTTCGCGTGCGGGGAGAGGAGACGGAATCCATAGTTCTCTGTGAGAACTGTGGATTACCATAATGACTGGGACGGATTTCAGCCAAAATTTGCGAAGTACGGCGCGAATTACGGACTGAAATCCGTCCCAAAATAAGCCGTGTGAACACAGCCTTACAGCTAGACAATTTTCATACATAAAGCCCAAAGAGTTATGACCCTTGAAAAAGAAAATGAGTTCTGTTCTAAAGGATATAGAAAGTTGCATCCATCAGAGGTTAATAAAGTATAGAAAAAATATTTTTTTCCACAATAATGTGATAAAATTTCAATTCTGTACACACAGAAATATATATGTACTTTTCCAGGCTTGTCCTTATTTGAGCATTTGCTTCTTAATAGAGTGTTAAATATTCACACAAGAGTTCAAATACATGTAAAATAGATCATTTATGCAGCTTTCTGAGTCTTCCCTGAAAGTGACCACTTCTATCATGCTTTATACTTCAAGATCATGAAATCTTTAAAGGGAATGGAGACAGAATATAATAAATTATACAATCACATTTCTTCCCAGTAGACTCTGAACACATCATTGCTGTGCTTTACATATTATTGATATTTGTTTTCAGTGTAGAATATCACTTTAACAACCATCATTTCATATACAGCTAAAAATTCTCTGTAGCTTTCTAGAATTCCAATGTAACCTAGGGCTCTGCTTACAAGGGTATCTTGGCTTTTGTTCATAGCTTCAAGTCCAATGCATTATTGAATAAAGAAGCAGGATCAGCAATACTTTATGTCAATTAGGGCTATTAGCTTAATATATTTCGATTACAAAGAAAAATTGTAGAAGAGTGAAGAAATCAGGGGATACAGTTTAGAGGCTAACTGAGTACATTTGATGGTGAGTTTTCGAGAGTACTAGCTCCCTTCTTCAGACATGATGTTATACAAGAAACTGAAAATTCACAGAATTTTTATACAAAAAAGCCATGGACCTTCAAAGAAACTTTGAATCTTTAAAAATGCAATATATGTAGAGAAGTCATTTACAACAGGTCTGCAGAACAGGTGCAAGACCTGCAGGCACATCCACACCACTGACAGTGTACCTGTCCCACAATCCCAACAGGTGCACAGAATTAGGGGGACATTTTCCTGCAGGTCTAGCAATGTGGTGTATCTGATTATGTGCGTGCAATGTCCCAGTACAGGCCTCTATGTGGGGAAACAGGGCAGAGACTCAGCCAGTGCATGAATTCACACAGATTCACCATTAATAACAGCAGAATAGATCTTCCAGTGGCTGCACACTTCTCCAGAGAGGACCTCTGTATTGAAGATTTGAAGATTGTGGTTTTAATGGGACATTTTAAGACACAGTGGGAAAGGAAGGAGTGGGAATTTAAATTAATGCAAAAATTTCAAACTCTGCAAAATGGACTAAATATCCATGACAGCTATATGTCAAACTATGTGTGAACTGTGAGGACCATAAATCATGACCTGATCGCTAAGAGATAAGAGGAGGAATTACTGACCCCTCCGTCATGCCTCACAAGTTTCTTGACCTGTTGTAAATGTCTTCTCTGCTTATATTGCGTTTTGTTATTTATAAGGATTCTAAGTTTCTTAGAAGGTCCATGCTTTTGTGTATAAAAAGTCTGTGAATTTTCAGTTTCTTGTATAGCATCATGTCTGAAGAAGGGAGCTAGTACTCTAGAATGCTCACCATCAAATATACTCAGTTAGCCTCTAAAAGGTATCGCCTGATTTCTTCACTCTTCTACTACTTTCTATGGCTAACAGGGCAGAGCCGTCTCAACAGCATTATGGGCCCCTGGGCAGTGTTGTGCACTGGGCCCCCCAACCAACGCAGAATTCAGATAACACATCACTTAGGGTATGTTCACACGATGTACAGTACGTGCCGCAGTACATCATGTGTTTTGGGAGCTCGCACTAATACGTGCATATTCCTGCGCCACAGAGGGGGTCCCATTGACATTAATTACTCGTGGCGCGTATTTGCCGCAAGTATTTGACATGTCACTTATCTCCCCGTGCGTACAATACGATAGTTTTGTAGGAGCGGGGAGAGGAGGCATAATCCATAGTTCTCTATGAGAACTATGGATTACCGTAACTTCGATGCGCATCTCACTCGTATTAGACCACAAATACGTGGTGAAATGTGCGCCGCAATTACCCCGTGTGATCATACCCTTATACCAAAAAGTAAACACCATAAACACAGAACCACCTCAAACACGGTGCAAGTACATTCTTTTCACATTTCACCCAACTTAGAATTTTTTTTTAGATTCTCAGTAAATGGTCCATTCATGGCACCATTAATACGAGCATCTTGTTCCACAAAAAACAAGCCATTATGTGTCTATGTAAAAAAAAATAAAAACCACTCTTTTTATGCAGAATTTACATACTATAACCAGGGCCATATTTACAGCTGAGGCTGCCCCAGGCACTGAGCTTGAAAATGCCTCCCAATTTAGGGGAAGTTCACACAACGATTTCACAACGTGCACTTTTGCGCGCTGTAAACGAGCTTGTTTGCTCTGTTGAAAATAAGTGCTTGCAACCGTGTCATTTCAATGCATGATTGCTCGAGGCAGATCGCTGCCTTGTATAGTTTAGTACTTATTGAACATTGTTAAATACATTTTGGGGTCTGTTTTTCAGTGACTAAAACGGACCCAAATATGTATTTAAAAAACGCTGTGTGAACATGCACTTACAGTACAATATCATAGCCTAAGATATACTGACTGTGACACAGTATCGCACATAAAATACCTCAGTAGACTGTTCCTGATAGATACACAGGGCCAGCAGATATAACACCTGATAAACTTAGATACACAGGGACAGCAGATATTATAACATCTGATAAGCTAAGATACACAGGGCCAGCAGATATAACACTGGATAGGCTTAGATACACAGCCAGCAGATAGTTCACACCGGATAGGCTTTCGATACACAGCCAGCAGAGAGTACACATTGGATAGGGTTAGACACACAGTCAGCAGATTGTACACACTGGATAGGATTAGATACACAGTGAGAAGATTGTACACAGTGGATGGGCTTAGATACACAGTGAGCAGATTGTAAACACTGGATAGGCTTCCTAATTCCCCCTTTCCTAAAACCCCGTACCTCCCCTCTCCCCCCTTCCTAACCACCCCCCCCCTCCTAACACCCCACATCTACCCCCTCCCCTCCTCTCCCCTCAATCACTCACTTGTCCTGAAGTCCAGAGAGCAGAAGGCCGGGCAATCTTCAGCTCCTCACTGCCAATGGTGTGCGGGGGTAGAGGGAGGGGGCAGCCCTGCTCCTCTCTCCCCAGCAGTCTCCTGCTCTTCAGTGGCGCACACTGCTGGAGAGGGGGAGGAGCAGTCTGTAGTGCAGGAGCTCAGAAGATCGTAGTCTGGCCCCTGCTTTACCTCAGTGCCGTGCTGCCTGCGCTGTGAGTAGTAAGTGTAGGCACGGCACAGGAATAGCAGGGGCCACATCAGGACACAGACAGAGCATCTGAAGCCTGGCCCCTGCTCTGACTGCCGTGCTGCCCTGACTGCCTGTGAAGAGTAAGCGCAGGCACATTGGAACAGGGCGGCGCGGCAGTCCAACCAATGTCCCTGTCACTCCCACTGGGCAAGGTAGACAGCTGTGCGAGGGTCCCCCTGAACTCATGGGGCCCCGGGCAACTGCCTAGCTTGCTCAATGGCAAAAACGGCCCTGTAACAGGGTACAACATTATACTAAAAGAAAAATTGTTAAATATGTATGACCCCTATAGTAGTAATCAGAAGGAAAACTCAGTTCTATATTTGTTTTACATCCTGGTTGGATCGCTTGTCAGGTTCTACTTTCTAAAGTGCTCCACCACAGACATATCCAATACTGGAAAAAAAACGCCATTTTCCCTGTATACTACCTAACAATCATACATTTTCACACCCTGCTCAAAAAGGGGTCCCCCCAAGATTCCACTGTTGTCCATCACCCTTTCTGCATCAACTTTATTACTGTTATGTGTTACATCTACCACAGGAGAGATTTGGTATTCTTTTGTATTTATGTGCATTACCTCCTATTGATGATTTGAGATACATTTTAGGCTAGGTCTACACCGCATTAGACAAAAAACTCAATGAAAACCAAAACCTAAAACGTTTAAAAAACTGAGTTTTTGTCAACTATCTGTCAAAAGCTGCTGAAAAAACATTATATTTGCTAGGTATTTCTGCAAAAAATGCATCAAAAAATGAACAAAAAAGGGCCAAAAAATGCAAACCACACTTTACATAGACTCCATTAGAAAATGTTCTGCCCTACTCTGTCGATTTTTGCAACATGTTTAAAAAAACAACCAGCAGCAAAAACAAGCAGAAAAAAAAGTTCTGTGGAGACTACAGAAAGTTTTTACTATAAAAGTCTATGGGACCTCTTTTCAGTAGTTTTGTCAGCGTTTTTAGAAAACAAAAAACGCTGAAAAAATGTGGAGTGCAGTGGAGACATGGTCTAAAAGTGTTGAGAGACTTCTTTCTGTTTCTTTTTTATTTCTGTGAAATTTTTTCAGTCCTACCGCTCATTTTTTTTAAAATTAATGGGCCACATGTATGAACGCTCTATTTTTAATCAGGCGTACTCCAATATCAGGCGCATTATAAAGCAGCCGCGTCACTTTGTAATGTGCCTGAGATCGGGGGGCATGCTGGAGGCTTGTCGCACTACAAGCGTATGAAACTACACAATTATATCTTTGGTACGGCAAATCCAGGTGCATTACTGCTGGAACAGGTGGATCAGTTTAAAAGTGGTTTACCTGAGCCAGAATTGTAACTTTGCAGCTAAAAAGGGCTAAATCTACGATTTAGCAAAAAAAATGCAGCCTGGACGCCAAAAATTTTACATGTCGCTCAAAGTTTGTAAGGACAAAAAAAGTTTAGGGTATTGCAGTCCACCCAGTCCTGCTACAATTAAGTTTGCTGTCCACTTAGATTCCCAAATCCTTGTCCATATCACTTTTTCCCAGCGTGTTTCCATTTAACAAGTAATCATGGAATGGATTATTCCTTCCCATGTGCGTAACCTTGCATTTATCGGTGTTAAACCTCATCTGCCACTTCTCTGCCCAGACCTCCAACCTATCCAGATCCCTTTGTAATAAAACATTGTCCTATATTGTGTTGATTACTTTAAAAAGCTTACAATCGTAAAGATTGATATTTTATGTATGTGATTTAAATTAAGCCGTTGTTTGAAGTTTGGATGCAGTAGCTTTGGTTATATGGGAGATATTGTATAAGTGTTTTTATGATTACGTTCAAAATCTATAAGACTGAAGAAGGTAGCCAAGTGCTGTACTTGACTGTCTTTGTCTGTCTGAAAAAGTTTGAATAGAACAGCAGTGCGCATGTTCAAAGGTTGCTTCATTCAAACAATTTATATTGAACAATAGGCGGCCGTTTTCATGATCAGTGGGCATCCCAATGATGGGACGTGCAGTGATCAGATATTTATCACGTATGCTACAGTAGTATTCTAATATGAAGAGACACCAGCTGCAGCCTGTACTGTACTGTGTAACAATACACTATGTATTGAAATTTCAAATGTATTAGTACAAAGTGCAGCTTCTTTCAGTGCTTCTTTCAAGTATTAGGATATATTCACAAGCAGTTATTCTGAGAACGAGACAATAGGAGATAGAAGAGGGGTAGCGACTATTGTAGTGAGATCCCCTACATGTAACTGTAACTAAGTTGACTGTCTATTTTCCGTTAGGTGTTGCAGAACAGAATTGGGGTGTCAGTAAACCAGGTTGCAAAACGGAGACCAAATGAGTACAAAGATATGTATATACTGTTTGTGTGTGTGTATATATATATATATATACACACACACACATATATATATATATGTGTGTGTGTGTATATATATAGAGCATGATCATCAATTATATACATTCTACATCCATTTGAAGTTTAATTTTGACAGACCACAAAGTCACATGCACGTGACCGCT
Source organism: Phyllomedusa bahiana (assembly GCA_025379985.1). Lineage (NCBI taxonomy): Eukaryota > Metazoa > Chordata > Amphibia > Anura > Hylidae > Phyllomedusa > Phyllomedusa bahiana. Next base: position 6,841 of record JAODAL010050424.1, read on the forward strand.
GTGGCTTGTGATTAGCCGCACCTGTCTTGTTAATGATGAACGTTCGCGGCTAGAGCCGGAGCAAATGAGATGGCCGCCGGGCTGGAACAGGAGTGTCCAGGAGGTATGATTCTTTAATTTTATTTTTTATCATGGCCCGACAGACAAACAAGCTTTTTCATCTCCGGGAGAACCCCTTTAAATGTATTTCATATATTTGATGTGATTGAGCAACACAGAATAACAAGTATTTGTGTAGTTTAAGAAAATGATACCTGCTTTTCCAAATATTTGCAAGTTAAAAAATTGAAAAGCGTGGCATATGTATTCTGTCCCCTGTAGTCTACCACCCCTAAATAAAATCCAGTGTGGCCAATTGCATTTAGAAGTCACCTAATTAGTAAATAGAGTACATCTACATGTAAGTTATTCTAACTATAACTACAACTGTTTTCTGAAGGGCTCAGAAAACCAAGATAGTTCAAGAATAAAGCTGTGACAAAGTATTATGTATGGTTAGGTTTTAAAAAAGTAGCCCAAGCTCTAAAAATCTCAAGGATCATTGCTCAAGCCATTATCCGTAAATGGAAGGAGTATAGCACAACTGCTGACCTACCAAGATATGGCCATCCACCTAAACTGACAACCCAGATTAGATAAGCAGCCACGAGGCCCAGGGTAACTCTGAAGGAGCTGCAGAGATCCATAGCTCAGGTGGGAGAATCTATCCACAGGACAACTATTAGTCATGTACTCCACAAATGTGTACTTTATTGAAGAAGAAAGCTTTTTAAAGCAAGCCATAAACCAAAGCCAAATTAATATTTCTTTAGGAGCCTTACATGGTGGATGGAGATGTCGCAGAAGCCTCAGCCTTATAACTTAACTTTTGGCTGAATGAATACCAATTTCCCTTGTGAGACAGCCCCCCATGAAACAGTACTCTTGCTTTCTTTTAAAATTATATCCCAAGGGGAAGGTTGCTAGGGATCTATTGGGTTAAGTGAAGTTAATTTTTAACAGAGCAAGATGACTTTCAGCCTGCTTTTGTCTGTTGCGGCGTTTTACCATTCTTTTTTGTCATTGGTACATTTTAGTTGCTCTAATTTGTAGCTATTGATAATAAACAATAACATTTATGAAACTCTGCTTCCGCAAGGCCTGATAGAAAAACAGTGAGCCAAGCTAATGTAGGATAAAGTTCACTGCTAACTAACAAGTTATATGCTTGCGCAGATTTATGTTAATTAAGTGACCAATCACTAAATGATTTATAATTAAAGGTGTGAATTAATGTTGAAGATCTAATGATGATGAATATGATAAACATTGGATATTTTAATATCACCATGCCCTAAAGAGGACTTGAGCAGAAAAACGTGCATGAAATAACAATAATAATGAATTTTGCTGGTGATTTGATGTCAGCTGTCAGTCTTCAACAAAATATGTGCATATGTACATTCCTGTATAATTTAGACATCACACAATGAGGAGTAAGTTGTGGATTTATAAAGCATCAACAAAGTCTGTTGTAGGGGACACAATCATAGAAGAAGTGGCTCTGGTCAGATGAGACCAAAATTTTACTTTTTGGCCTAAATGCCAAACGCAATGTGTGGGGAATGCCACATAACCCTGCACACACCATCCCCACCGTGTAGCATGGTGGTGGAAGAAACATGTTGGGGGAGGCTTTGCTTCAGTAGAGACTACTTAGGGTTGATGGGAAGGTGAATGGAGCTAAATAGAGGGCAATTCTGGAAGAAAACCTGCTAGAGGCTGCAAAAGACTGGGGCATAGCATCACCTTCCAGCAGAACAGCAACGCTAAACGTACAGTCAAAGCTACAATGGAATGGTTTTCATCAAAGCATATTCATGTGTGACAATGGCCCAGTGAAAGTCCAGACCTAAATCCTGTTGAAAATCTGCGGCATGACTTGAAAATTGCTGTTCCCAAAGTTCACCAACCAATCTGACTGAGCTACAGCTATTCAGCAAAGAAGAATGGGCAAAAATTCCAGCTTCTAGATGTGTAAGGCAGGTAAAAACAAACCCCAACAGACTGCATCTGTCATTGCAGCTAATGGTGGTCCTACAAAGTATTGACTCAGGGGCACTAAATAAATATGCACACCACACTTGTCAGATTTTTAATTAGCAGAAATTTGTCGCTCTTTAACATAAAATCTCATTAGTCTATAGGTGTAGAACCTACAGTACATGCTGCGACTTGTATTTCCTTATCAGTGTGTGTATATATATATATATATATATATTATATATTATATATATATATATATGTAAAGGACCTTTTATGGCAGCTACAGTGACTTATCTCAAAGGTTGGCAAATGTGGCCTGCTGGTATTTGTGGCACTAGAAGTTCCAGCATGCAATACCAGCCATCCCCTGAGATGTGTGTGTGTCTGTATCATTGCTCTGTTCTCCCCCTCATCCCTCTCTCTTACATTTAAACTTCTTGTCTCCTCTCCTGGGACTTTGATAGGTATTAAGGACATGACCTCCCAGGACAAGTCCTTCGTCCCCTTCTAACACAATACAGGTTTCATCAAACCTGCAACCTGTTTCTAGGGGTAGGCAGGGTTTGGGAACACCCGTGACGCCCCACCACCTTTCACTCCGCCTGCCCTTAGGAATGGCCCTGTGTATGGGGAGCTGCAGCAATGACTTCTGCTAGGTCTTATTTTCAGGGAGGCCTTATATTTCTAAGCTTGAAAAAAAAATGCAGTAGGTCTTATTTTCGGGGGATGTCTTATTTTCGGGGAAACATGGTAGTTTTGGTGTACTGTTATGGATGGTACTTACAGCTTCTCCTCACCTGTATAGTTATAGAAATTAACCCGAACATCTTGTCCCATGACTTTAATGAGGTTTGAGTTCTAGTCGAATCTCGAACCAAACACACTAAAGTTTGAGGTTCGACTCGAATTCGAACATTTTACTGTTTGCTCATCACTACCTCTGTTGTACAATCCGACCTGTATGACCTTTGGTTACATCATAGTCACAAGACAAAGATCCTTTATGTCTATTCGGAACTTTTCTACAGACAAGGAATTATGGGTCTTTTGTAGTTTTGCTGCAATTAGTGAAAAATCACAACACAATGCAGAAAATTGCCTGCAGTCCCCTTTTCTTATTCTTACTGCCCCCATCAACTCTGCATGCTGTGGTTGGACTACTACTCTGCAACACACTTCCTAACTCTTTCTGTAAAAAGCATGCAAGCAGTTAAAAATTATATCCAGGAGGCCCACTTCCCAAGGACCAAATTTTCCTATGGTTAAAGTGGCCCTGTATGGAATCCTTATTCAGTACATTAGTCCAGTCCCTGCTCCTACACATAGACAGGAAATAGTCTGCCCTATATAGCTGACTTCCTGTGATTTACAAGATTACATCTGTCACGATCCGGCGTTAACAGCATGCACTGAGGCGCCAATCGCTGGTAACCGAGTGTGGATCTACTGTGATCACCGTAAGCAAGATGGTAGATGGAGATCCACGCCAGGGAGCGGAGCCTAAGGGGCCACCGTTTTTCACCGGAGCCCGCCGCAAAGCAGGATGGCCTTTGCTGCAGGGAATCCCCAGGTCGCTACCCCTGACGTGACTCCCTGCGGTGACAGCCGAGGTGTAGGACAGGAACTCCAGGCACAGAAGCGATGGTAGACAGGTACAGCAGGAAAACATGTGTAACAGCAGGAAGAAACGTATGCATCATCAGGATTACAGCAGGATAGGAGCAACAGCAGGATTCCAGCAGGAACTAGACAGGTATAACTGCAGGATTCAGCAAGTATACGTATGGGTCCAACAGCAGAAATCAGCAGGAAACAAGACAGGTATAATGACAGAAACACAGCAGGTAACTAGACAGGAATAACAGCAGGACACAGCAAGTAAATGTATGGGCCCAACGGCAGAAATCAGCAGAAACAGGACCGGTACAGGGACAGCGGAAGACGACAGACAGGTGGTCAGGAGCTCTGATGGACTGCAGGAACTGAACTAGGCATCTCAGGGGTTAAGTCCAGAATAGCAGACCTGAGAAGCTGACAGGAGCTCAGATGGACACAGCATGAAGCACAACAAAACAGAACACACTGAACTGACCCAGAAGCAAGGAAAGGAACTTCCTCTTATAGCCAGGGGTCATAGGTCAAGAGGAAGGTGAACAGGATAGAGAACCTATAAAGGGCAGGAAGGCGCAGTGCTCACACAGGACCCCAGGAAGTACGTGCAAGGAAGGCACGGACATGCTGACAGTCCATGGCAGGGACCGCAGCATGAACTGTGACAACATCATTACCTATCATATCTCTCCTGCCAGCTCTGAAACCCCTCCCAAACCAGCTTCACCCTCTTCCTCACTTTGTATTTCCTCCGCAGTGCTGTTATCATATTATGGTAGTTCATACATGGCAACTTTTGAAAGTAAGAAAGCAGGAGATTTGAAGGGGCGGCGTGTGTAGCGTGGATTTGCATATCCACGCCCATCTTGCATGTAAGCCATGCCCCCTTCGAAAAGCCACACCCTACTCCACCTAACTGTAATGGCTCTGGAAGAAAGCTTAATTAGGGTTTTGGCGTCACCCAGCTTCCCTGAACTGTTGGATTGTCTATTCAGCATCCAGGAGAGCTGAGAGATACTGCCAAACTGTGCCCCAATAGGTAGGTATCTCGGTGCCCTATTTGAACCCTGTAGCCAGATAATAACCCCCTGTAGCCAGGTAGAAGCATCCTGTAGCCAGGTTAATGCCCCCTTCTAGCCAGTTTGCTGCCCCTCTCTAGCCATGTAGCTGTCCCAATAGCCAGATAGTGCCCCTTACATCTAGGTAGTGCCCACAATAGCCAGGTAGTGCCTCCATTAGCCAGGTAGTGCCCCCAATAGCCAGGTAGTGCCCCCAATAGCCAGGTAGTGTCCCTAATTGCCAGGTAGTGCCTCTAATAGCCAGGTAGTGCTCCAAATAGCCAGGTAGTGCCCCCAATAGCCGGGTAGTGCCTCCATTAGCCAGGTAGTGTCCCCAATAGCCAGGTAGTGTCCCCAATAGCTAGGTAGTGTCCCCAATTGCCAGGTAGTGCCTCCATTTGCCAGGTAGTGCCCCCAATAGCCAGGCAGTGCCTCCATTAGCCAGGTAGTGTCCCTGATAGCCAGGAAGTGCCCCCAATAGCCAGGTAGTGCCCCCAATAGCCAAGTAGATGCTCCTTACATCCATGTAGATGTCCCCATGAGTCAGGCAGATGCCCCCATGAGCCAGGCAGATGCCCCCATGAGCCAAGTAGATGCCCCCTTTATTCAGGCAGATGCTCCCATTAGCTAGGCAGTGCCCCAATAGTTAGTAACAATAAAATAATAAAATCTACTTCACAATCCTCCCCTCACATGCACTCAGTCACTGCACACACACCCCTCCCCTCACAGGCAATCAACCACCCCCCTCCCCACACACACATCCATCCCTGCACTCACTGTTCTGCTGGCATCCTAGTTTTTCAAATGCTGCTCCCGCTAAGCCCCACCCTCTTCCCCCGCAGTGCTCTCGCAGCTTCCTCTGAAGCTTGGAGAGCATTGCCGGGCAGCGGCACAGGACAGAGGTTGTAGGACAGTGTCAAGAGATGCTGCCTGATGCCTCTGTACATAGATAACATCCGGCATCTCTTCAGATGCGGGAGGTTTAGCCACCCAAGCGGGGGGCCGGGACACGGCCCCCATTAGCGGGAGCGACCTGCCAAAACCGGGAGGTAGTTGTAGAGTTATAAAGCTGCCCTGACTCACACTGCCTGTTTCTATCTGCTGTGTGCAGAATATCCAGTGTGTATCTGTGCCTGTCTCCCTGACAAGGAATAATCAAAAGCCGACTGGATGAATTTGCATGCCTAGTTATACACAAGGTAAATCAAGGAACAATGTAGGGCACCTATATCACTGCGCAATGTCATGAGATTCCATCTCCACGTTATGGGAAATTATATCAAAGTGATGACAAAAAACAATGGCAGATTAATTAAAACAGGTGCTCATGAGGCGAGCATAAGATCCTGCACAATATTTTGTAATAAAAGTCTATGCCGCACTATATAGGCAAAACAAATTTCAGGAGTCCTTATATGCAATTATTAGGTCTAAAATCTCATCAGTGTTATATTACACTGCACATACTCTTCCTGATACAAAAAAATGTATAACTTTTTATTAAGTATAAATTTATCATAAAAATAACAATAAAAATAACAATAAAACAATCCTGCCGTTCATTGGCAAGTTGGGCTATAGTTTGTGCAAGCTTTAAAGGACATCTTGCTTGCAAGACTTTATACAGTATGACAAATTGAGTATATTTATCAGGATCCCATCTTGCAATGTATCAGAAAGTAATGCCGTGAGCAGCATTTTACAAATGTTGTGACCCTTCGAGGCAAGCGATCTAACTGCAGCAGTGTAAAAATGTGTCATATTAAAGTATTGTTGCGCATTATGCCTATTTTTTATACAGGTGCCAGAAATAATAGAACATTTTTTTAAGCCCTTTTCTTTTTCTTTTTTTTTTACTTTTTTTGTTATAAGCAACTTCACATAGATACATGCTTTTAGTTATAGATTGAAGCCAATTGCCATCATTTTATATATTTATATAGATTTGTGCGATTTCAAAAGAAACAACAACATAAACAATTAATCATTCTCCTGCTTGTAAATATCTCAAAGAAACAGGCATAAAAAGTTTTATGCCTGTTGGCCAAGATAAGTCTAACGATGCTTCTCCATCACAGCTGACCTACAAGCTGCTATCACTAATTCATTTAGATTGGTTCTATGCTTTTTATAGGTTTTTCATGTAAAATTTACTTAAAATAGAGAATCCAAAATCCACATAATGGTTTAAAGATAAGTTGTATGAGTATAATAAGGATACTATTTAGGTTTAGTGATGGATCTATCTCATTGGCTGAATATATTTAAGCTGTTAGGCCCAGACTTAAACTGACCAACAAGGGAGCAAGGGAAACCCCTGGTGGACCCCTGGGATGGTGGGCTCCAGGGCAGGTCTATATTTTGGGCACATCAGGCAGTACCCTGAGAGTGTCACAAGCTTAGGGGTCATTAGAGACATGTTAGAGGCATGACCTCATGTTCTGTTAGGATGTTACTAGAAGCATGGCCTGGTGTAATGTCATGTATTTGGTGTGGAGATTGCCCTGCCCCAGGGCAAGGTGGGCCATTGAGAAAAGCAGACTTAGGGCTGCTGTTCAGGGAGAAAGTTATAGAAAGAGAGCCAGAGAGCAAAAGACAGCGTTTAAGAGTCATGTGCAGCATGTGCAGTCATGAGTTAACTTCACTGGGGCGCCCTAGATAACCAAGTCCAACAATGATTAGGCCTATTGCGGGAGAAGGCCACCAGGGCTGGGACAAAGGGCAAGCAGAGTTAAGCATCACCTCGTGTGTAACCGAAAGGGGGCACAAGGAGCAATCTGATTCTGAACTGTGTATAATATCGGTAGTGGTCGAGCCAGTACACACAGCACCTGTATGGATGTCAGGAAGCAACATGTTACATCATCTCACCTTATCCTTCTTATCACCCAATAGGATGCTAGTGTTGTCTGTTGTCATGTTCTTCACCCACTTGCTTCTCTGCCCACCTGTGCAAACCTACTCTGGGATTTCGGAAGCTGCCAGACGTGATACCGGCTGCTGCCAGAAATGAATGAGAGATCCACACCTGTTCCTCAGCTGAGGACCACAGGTACTGTTTCTAGAGATTCATGGGCCAGGAGAGACACCTGCTGTGGAGTGGAGGTGAGCAGTTGAGAATGCTTGTTTTCTTATACAGCATGTTGGTTCTGAACTGGGCTGAAGTATCATTATACCTGTAAGGTGTTCAAGGGAAGTTCTACTAAGAGGTCCTGCAGCAGCTGGGACTGTAAAATGCAATGGCACTAAAAAAGAATAGTAATAATAATGAAAGCAGTGCAGGAAATACAATAGGCAGTAGAAGTCCTACTGAGAAGTTCTGCAGCAGCTAGGACATGAATAATGACATAGCTAGTATTGCCTCATCTGGTAAATGTCCAGTCTGTCCCAATTTAACCTATTTATGCTGCACAGTGAATGTCATAAAAATAATTAAATAAAAACTTGCATTTTTTTATCACTATGCCTCAAATAAAAATAATCAAAAAATGTCCAGAACCAAAACTATATATGTTTGGTAATGGTGGAATTGTACTGACCGACAGAATAAAGACATGGCATTTGTAACACACAGTGAACTACAGTTATATGAAAAATTTCCACCTGATTGGGATGGGGTATGGCCACTGGCATCATATATTAGGTTGGAGCCAAGAATTTGGGAAGCACCATTTTCCCTATTTGTCTACGGCACCAAAATACCTTGCTCCAGCTTTGAGGTCCATACTGGACTGTTTCCCCTCCTTTTCATAATACAGTCATAATGGGGACCTTGAGCTGCCACTCCGTTCAGTTAGATCCGCCTAGTGATTTCTACATGAAGCCAGGCTTGTACAGTTAGTGGAACAAAGCTCTATCATACATGAAGTATATATGAGAAATATAACCACTAACAACTATGAGATGTAATCACAGAAAGGAAAACAGTAACTTTAATCAATGTATAGTAAATCTCATATATGATGGGAAAAGAATCTGTCATTATTTTTTAATTTATTTATTTTTTTACATTGTTCACTCTGATGGGTACATACAGTAGCATTCACATTTTTGGATGTAACAGTACCAGTTACTGACACTGATCCCGTGGGTACAGGGTTAATACCTGTGGCAATATTATGACATAAATGTAGCCATTCAATCCAAAAAATGCATCGCTCTTCGGGGATCCATTGTCCGATAATTTTTTATGGGTGTGGGGTGCACGGACAACTGCTAGGACCTACAAAACCTTATATTATCCAAAAGAACATTTGTTAATCCAGCACCTCTGAGGTGCTGGATTAACTATTGATCATTTGGATATACGTAGCCATCACTAGGTGGAAAGTAATACTGGTTAACTTCAGATCAATATGAAAACAATATAACATAAAACCTGTGTGGTAATTAGTGAGAATCTCTAGTCGGTTCCAGGTGCAACACGACAGAAGGAAGCACAGATGTGGCAAAAGGCAACTCGATAGATGTCCCACCATAATATCACAGCACAGAATTATCTCAACGTTTCCACCGTTTTTCACTGTGATAAGAGCAGATAAAAGGAAAAGATTTAGGGCCATATGTATGAACCTGTTTTGGTCTAAAACTCACTTTTTTGCCAATTATAAAAATAATACCTCGGCTCCTGGCTGTTTCCTCTCCGAACACTACTTTAAATCCGGAGTGTGTGGCATGACGTTATCACGCCATCCGCTCCGGGACGCCAGTTCCGGCGTCTCCTATGCCCTAAGCCTAGTGATAGGCTTAGGGCATAGTACAGGCATCCCACCACTGCCTTCACTGGGCTAAGCGGCTGGTATCAGTGTATAAAGGCCGCTTAGCATCAGTCGCTGTCTGCACCACGCAGGCGGCAGCTGTGAGCGCTATATTGCTGGCTCTATGTGATGCAGCTGTGTGGCAAGGGGCCACAGCTCAGGGGCCCAGTCACAAATGTGACTGTTGCGTTCCCTGTAGCTATGCCACTGCTTTTTAGGCGACATGTCCAAAAATTGGCAGCGCTGTGGCAGTTTTATCAGTGTAAAGTGCGCCGGAAAGTCCAATCCTCTCAAAAATCTGGCGTCAGGTATACCTTGCATAGTAACCTTAAGGCGCCTAAAAAGGTGCATTGCGCCTAAATAGGCACATTGCACAAATCACGGCACATAGCATATCATTGTTAGTGTGTATAATGCGCCTATCAAGGCGCATTGCGCAACGGAGGCACATAACATATCATTACTAGTGTATGTAATGCACCGAGGCTCTGCACACCCGAGGGGGGTGCCGCGGCCGCCCGCTTCTCCCATCCGGAGGTTAGCCCTTGACTTGTAAAACGGCCGTGCAGAGTCAGTCAGCAGCTGCACATTCGCTGTGCAGCTGCTGGTACAGTGAGGAGGCAGGATGGATCGTTACCCTCCTGTATCAGCATCGCAGAGGGCGCATGGCTTTCACTACGCCCCCTGCCATGCTAGATCTCCTCGGCTCTGCTGGCCCAGGAGATTCCTGGGATCTGCATGACAGCATAAGCGGCGTTTTGACGTACACAACCGCTTACACTGCTCAACAGCTCCCAGACCTGGATGAGGATACCGTGGCACTGTGGCGAGGTGAGTAGTCACTATAGGGGCTATTACCTCACTATACAGGCTACTACTTGACTATTGGAGCTACTACAGGGGCTACTTCCTGCCTATAAGGGCTACTACAGGGGCTACTACCTGACTATAGGGGCTACTACAGGTGCTATTACCTGGCTATAGGGGCTACTACCTTACTATAGGGGCTATCATCTCGCTATAGGGGCTACTATAGGGGCTACTACCTGACTATAGGGGATATTACCTGGATATAGGGGCTACTACAGGGGCTACTACCTGCCTATAGGAGCTACTACAGGGGCTACTACCAGGCTAAAGGGGATACTATCTGGCTATAGGGCTATTACAGGGGCTACTATCTGACTATAGGGGCTACTACTTGGCTATAGGGGCTACTACAGGGGTTACTACGTGGCTATAGATGGCTACTACAGGGGCTACTACCTGACTATAGGGAGCTACTTCAGGGGCTTCTACCTGGCTATAGGGTCCTACTACCTAGCTATAGGGTCCTACTCCCTGGCTACAGGGGCCTACTACCTGGCTACAGGGGCCTACTACATGGCTACAGGGGCTACTGCCTGGCTACAGGAGCTACTACATGGCTACAGGAGCTACTACATGGCTACAGGGGCTACTACATGGCTACAGGGGCCACTACATGGCTATAGGGGCTACTGCCTGGCTACAGGAGCTACTACATGGCTACAGGGGGCTACTACATGGCTACATGGGACATACTATCTGACTACATGGGCAACTATCTGGCTACAGGGGCAACTATCTGGTTACAGGGGCTACTAAATGGCTACCTGGGGCTACTGTCTGGCTACAGGGGTCATATTACATGGCTACCATATGAGGTGCTATAGTTGGGGAGTTTGTATAGAGATAGGAAGTGGTAGAGAAGTGCTGATAAAGTGAGAAGGCTAAGATATTTGTTTTGTAAATTCTACAGTGAAGAGTTGTGGCCGGGAAAAGTCGTCATGGTGGTCTGGGACAAATGGAGAAGAAAAAGAGAAAGAGACCAACTCTTCAGTGACATCTCCTGTAAGTCCCTGGATGTAACTTTATTGTAATTCCTTAAATGTCTGCAGAGCCTGTGTACAGCTGGTATCCACTACTGTATGGTCACTGTGTGCCGGTAATATAGGTTGTAGTATAATGGTTTGTATTCAGTAATTGTGTATTATTCAGTCACTATGTGGTGGCAATATGTGGTCATGGTGTTGCGGTATTCGGTCACTTTTAGCCTGGGATTCTGGTTTTGTGTAGCAGTGTTATTTTGCAACTGTATGACTATTATTTAGTAGTTTTATACGTATCACATTGTGTTAAAGCTTTTTATATATTTGGTTGATGGTGATGCAGTGTGTTGCATTGTGGCGCATTATGTTATGGGAGGGGCGAAATTTCTTCACCTCGCCCTGAGTGCAGTTTAGCCTAGGAACGGCCCTGAATGCGCCTCAATAGGCTCATTGTGTTATGGAGGTGCACAGCATATCATTTTATAATGCGCCTAGTTTTGGTGTACGACACTTCATTTACATCGAGAATATGGCGTCACAAGTGTTTTTGGCGCAAAATAGAACGAAAAACTGGTGTTTGAGTATTGGGATATGTCGCCTTTTATCTCTAACACAATTAGCTTTTGTTTACAGATAAGCAAATGTTTTCACTCCTGGGAGCACTTGTAGCTTTGTTTACTGAAGATTAAATCTCCTGCACTTAAATCTTTGTAATGTCTCAGCTAGTTATAGTGAAGCCAGATATGCTAATTACTGCTATAGAAGCACCCACAGCCTGAGGAGGCAGAGTGAGAGAAAAGCTGCTTGTGACTGAAAAACAGCATGGTGAAAAAAGTCCTTTAAAATAGCATATACATCCCCATAGTGCCATAACCATAACAGTGCCAAACATACAATACCCACCATAACAGTGCTAGCCATACAGTACCATAAGTTGAATGTGGCTGTCAAAAGACGAATATTATTTTCTGAAGTATAAGTTCAGAGACAAAGCATACCTGTGTCCTGATGTCTGAGGGCCACTTTTGTGCACTCCTGTTCTAGTGAATCCTAGGAATTAAGCAACCAAGCAACTAAGCTCTAAACCTGAGCATATTAAAGTACTACCCTATAAAAAGAGCAAATTACAAATGAGAAGCTGGAGCATGCTATTTCAATATCTTATTTTAGATGGTGTTAACGTTTGGTTGTCTCTGTGCCACCATATGCTTAAATATTTTTCATCTTTCCCACAAAAATGCATACTTTGTAATTACAATTAGAGGGTTTTAATGATAACATTCCTGGAGCATACAAATGTTTGACAGTGCTTTGTTGATTTCATTTAAATCTGAAACATCTGTCAGTCAAATGTCTCATTGTAACAATACCCAAATGCTGTAGTAAATGAAGGGGAAAACCACTTCTAAAGTGTTTGCAAACAATAAAGTTTCCTATTCTTATTGTATAGAGACATGACGATAACTACTAATTGTGGTGATGATGATGATGGTGGTGATGATGATACGAACCAACTCTTCAAATCAAGTAGTTCTAGGAGACTAGCAAACTAAGTTGTTTCATATGAAATATTGCCTAGTTTTCTTGAAAATTAGGTGGGGAATTTATAGTGATTTTCTCCGGTACTTTGGAATAAAACAGTTGCACATTTTCATACAAGCTGAAGTTGCACAAAGATTTGTGATTTTTGAGCCATTTTATGCCAAGCTAGCCCCTTCTCTTCAAAATACAAAGGGCCACACGTATGAACTTTGCCACTGACAGGCCAGTTCTAGATAACCTTAAAGCAGTATAGACTGTGTCATAATTATGAACCTGGTCTTCCCAAGTTTCATACAACGGGGTGGGGTTATTAGGGGTAGGGTTATGGAGGTAGTTGGAGGTTTAGAGTCACACATACACACAAAAGAAAACACAATAAAGAGTATGTTGTGTCATTTAGGGGCATAGTATGGGGTAGCCAGTATTTTATAACTGCAGACTGATTGTCAGCTCTGTGGGCCAGTATTATATTAATAACGCTGACCCATGGAGCTGACAATTAGTCTGCAGCAATATTGATCAGCTTTATGAGGTCAGCATATATATATATATATACAATACTACTATATATATATATATATATATATATATACACACACATATATATATAGTGTGTGTAATATGTATATAGAATATTCTATATATAGTATATTATATATATCAATATATATATATATAATATAAAAGAAAAAATATGTATATATTTTAAATATATACAATACACACATATATACATGTATAATGCTGACCCACAGAGCAGATCAAACTGCTGCGACTGATTGTCAGCTCTGTGCGACAGTGTTATTATACAGTCCTCAACAGCAATTTTGATTCAGCTTTAGTGGGTCAGCATTATACATGCATATATAATATATATATATATAATAATATATAATAATATATATATATATATATTAATTATATATATGTAAATAATATATGTTAATATATATATATTATATATTATATATTATTTATATATATACTATATATATATATATATATTAGAGATATTTATTAGAGATATATATATATATAAATGCATAAGAGTCTACTCACTCTACTCATCACACTCACACCTTGGACCAACTGATTGTGTAATATATATATATATTTAATATATACATATTTATATATAATATATATATATATAATACTATACCCATAAGCTCTGTCATTGTAGAGATACATACCCCCTGCTGTCATTTTTGAGATATATGCCCCCCTGCAGTCATTAGATATAGGCCCCCTGCAGTCATCATAGATATATAGACCCCCGTAGTTATTAATAGACTTATATGCCCCCCCTGTAGTTTATTTTGATATATAGGTTATATATAATAAAATAATATATATATATATATATATTTATATATATAAATAGCTCTGTGGGGGTTAGCATCACAAACGGACAGACAGCATGGGCTTCCCCAGACAGAGACAGTGACACCGATGTAAAAGTTCAAGTCAAGGCGCTGCCTGGGTTTATTTGGCAGGTGAAAACAAAACTCAGGGCCTTAAGGTTCAGGCCAGACCACAAGCAAAATACCTGCTCAGCTGAGCACTACCTAAATAGAGGATTCCTTTCTGTCTTGCACAGGTAGTAGACCCCCAACGTGGTTTCACTCTTAAGCAGAAGAGGTCCACAAAAAGACAAATACAAGCCTGCAGGCCCAGGCTCTATAGGCCTGATACCAGCCTCACCTGGTTATGGGAGTGGCCACCGACCCTGCTTTTTGACCACTCCAGGAAAAGCCGACCCGGACAAAGCAGACTGGAACCGTTATACTAACAATGGGGCAGATTTATCAAAAGTGTCTTACTTTTTAGACAGTGTAAGTTATAGACTAGACAGTTTTAATAATGCGCCCCATTTATCATAGCGTTGATATATCTGGCCATAGTTAGAACTGTCTAGTCTAAGTTGTACCACAATTAAGTTGGCTTACTTTCACACCAGAAACTTCGACAAAATCTGGGCGCTTTTTTGTCGCATTAAACCATGCCCCCCTTCCAGTGTAACCACGCCCACATTTACGAGGCCACGTCCCTTTGTCGGATGAGGCGCAGAAGCGCCTCAAACTGTCCTAAAACACTAGTAAAATTGTGGCGGAAATGCTGGTTTCTGCGCCAAATGGAGCCCAGAATTCTGGCGCAACTGCCTTGATAAATCTGCCCCAATGTGTCAGTAACATAGTGTTACTGACACCTAAGCTGTCGGCCTTCCTTAATCGAGCCCAGGCCGCTTGGTGACACGCGTTATTCCACACACTTCTTAAAGCCACATAAGAAAGTACCCTAGGGGAAAAATACCTTCCCTCGCCAACTCCGCCTGTTACCTTCACACGGCCCCCTTATTTATTAATAGACATATATGTCCCCTGTAGTTATTATTAGATATAAATGCCCCCTTAGTTATTAATAGACACATGTGGCCACTGTTGTTATTGATATATAGTCCCCTGTAGTTATTAATATATATACATATGTATGTTAGAATCGATTCACCCATCTCTAATATATATATACACACACATAATAAATATATACACAGCACCTAAATAAATATATAACGACACCCACATATAATATACACACACACACATAATATATATAACACACACATATATATATATATATATATTATATATATATATTAAATATATAATATATATATATATATATTATATATATATATATATATATATATTATATAATTGTAAAGTGACAGCTGGGAAGGTCCTTAATGGGTTACATCCCAGCCGAGATTCTTGCTACGCCAGAAAAGAGAGATAGGTAACATGTCACCAAGTTACCTGGCCTTGGTGAAATAGAAGCCATGGTAGTTTGTGTGGTGGTTAACCTCAATAAGGGGTTAACATAACGTTTACCTAGGTAGAATGTGCTGCTTCAGCCAAAACCTGGGATGCTTCTATTGGGAGTGAGGCAAAGCGTTGGGTGGTGTCTACTCCCCTTGTTCACCGTGACCAGGATTTGGCTAGCCGTTATAAGTCAGCTAGTCAGCTGGACCAGCCTGTCTTTCATACAGGTCAAGGAGTTTGGCCTGAGAGGTCTGTCTGACTGGAGTAACACGGTACTCAACCAAGACCGTTTGCTAGACAAGTGTAGTGAGGGAACTGCACTGTCCATCCAGCACTCAGCGAGCAGGCTTTTGTTTGGTTAGTTATTCGGTTAGCAAATCTGCATAACTTCTTTGTGTCAAACCTGTTTGCCAATGAAAACACAGGGAGTACTAGTGCTGGAACAAGCTTCAACCTGTCCTGTGTCTCTTTCTACATTGGACTGCGATCCCCAGAGCCAGCATCTAAAACGTATGTGAAAATCTTATATATATTAGAGATGGGGGCGAATTAATTCTAATGAAGTGGAAAATTGTTTAGAATATCTTCAGAAAACTTCACTCTGCACAAAGCCGTCGTTTTAGGGTGATTCCGCGAGGAACTGAGTGTCCTTTTCTAATTCATTTGTTTCACAAGTGGTTCAGTTGTACACAACTAACGCTACCACGTTATAATTTGGGTTTAGTTGTGGGTAATCCTCCCTAATGTCCAAGGTGGGTGTAATTCTGCCCCATATATGCCTAAATTTTATCTGTTCATTTCTGTAGAGTATTTAATATCCAAGGGTTTATTAAGCTTATTGTTATTGGGTTTATTTGGAGCAAAATATAGTGTTTTTTTTACCCCCATATACGCCTAAATTTCATCGTATCATTTCTGTGGGTATTTAATAACCAAGGTTAATGTCCTCCTCTTGTTTGTGGTTTAATTTAGGAGTGAAATAACAGGGTGTGCGTATTATTTGCCCCATAAATGCCTGAATTCATCTGGTTCATTCTGTAGGCCTTTTTTAACCCAAGGTTAATACTCCTCTTGTTTTGTTGGGGTTAATTGAGTAAAATACATGGTTTTCATATTTTCTGATCCGGCCACATACATGCCTGAAATCCATCAACTTCAGACCAGTGGGGGTATTTAATCTGTGAACAAGAGTTAATTTAGCACTATTTGTGGAGAATTCTGTGTCAAATCAGTGTTTGTGTATTTCCAGCCCGTACATACATCTCAAGTCCATCTCCTTGGATTTTGCTATTTGGTGGCAAACAGTTAAATTTTTTATTGTGTGATTCTGTTAAATGCCTGAAACAATGTAGAGCCCCCCAAAAGGTGGAGAGGGTGTCATCAGTAATTTTCATAGACAAAAATCATTTTTGCATTCGTTTTGATCTTTCAGTGTCCGCTTTCAGTTGATTCAATAATCCATCATTGCTAAAGCCAAAAAGAACAGATTGAACCCAAAATTAAGTAAATGGTGAATATTTTCATGTGTTTTGTGTTTTTGCATCCCTCCACAGATCAAAAGAAGGGGAAAACCAAACCATAGTGGACAATGTCCCATACTCAGTGGTGTAGGGTGGAAACATCATAGAAAACCACAAGTAGTTGACTGAAGAGTGCTACAGTTGGCAGTAGCATGAGGGAAGACTTAATTGGGAGGTGCAGCAGCATCAGAAGACTACATAATGGCCCAGTGAAGAGTGGGAAGGTGGGTGGCAATACCAATCCCTGGTAAAGATGGTGAGTGGTAGAAGGAGCAGCTTATGTGTAGAATCAGGCGGGTGGCAGCATTAGAATAGTAGATAAGGCAGGTAGCCAAAGAAATCCAGGGTTCAGGGTCTACTCTAGGTGCTGCTGCTGGTGGGTACCTAAATCACTAGGAGGTAAAGAAAGCTGCTCATCAACAACTCCAGACTCAGGTTGCTGCTGATGGAGCTGGTATTGCTCGAACCCCCCCATCTCCCCATAGTAGCCGTGGCAATGGTACATGAGTGCTGATGAACCACCCGGTCAGACCTGCTAAGATGGACCTGGCCAGATAGGCAGCGGCCAATGACTACATAGATTTTCTATAGTACTTGAGTTGTCCTCTTTTTGGGACATGTAAAAAAATTGCCCCCATTTGGGACCGGTAATGAGGGTCCAAGAGGGTGGAGAGCCAGAAGTCATTCCTCTGCCTGATGGTGACTATTCAACTGTCACTAGAAAGGCAAATCAGAATGCAGCTGGCCATCTGCGCAAGGGACTCTGAGGGATCCTTGCCTCCATTTCCACTGTATACTGTCATCTTCCTTGTCTTTCTAATCCTCCGGTTGCCCCTCTCCTGTCATCTGAATATAAAAACCACTAATTTCTCCAGACACTGCTTGTGCTCCAATGTGTTCCTCCTCCTCCACAAGTTCAGCCCCCACCGGACGTTATTTGTCAGTCGCCAAGACTATGGGATGGATAACGTCATTCTACTGCTTCATGTCCTGGAATAGATGCTGCAAAAACTGTCTGGTCAGGGGATTGGAGAGGTGGCAACTCCATCTCACGGCCGGATGGTGACTATTCAGCTGTAACTAGAAAGGAAAATCAGCATGCAGCGGGCCATCTGCGCAAGGGACTCTGAGGGACTCCTTGCCTCCATCTCCACTGTATACTTCCACTGTATGTCTGGGTCATCTTCCTCGTCTTTCTAATCCTCTGGTTGCTCCTGCTCCTCTCCTGTCATCTTAATAAAAAAAAAAAAAACACTTAATTCGCCAGGCACTGCTTGTGCTCCAATGTGTTCCTCCTCCTCGGCTAGTTCAGCCCCCACCGGACTCATGTGGCCGTGAGACCTTTCCAGTCCCCTGACCAGACAGTTTATGCAGCATCTGTTCCAGGATATGAAGCAGTAGAATGACGTTATTCATCCCGTAGTCCTGGCGACTGACAAATAACGTGTCCTCCTCAAAGGGCCTGAACAAATGGCAAGTGTCACGCATGAGCTGCCACTGGCTGACATCAAAATTACACAGGGGAGTACTCCTGTCCACTTGGATCATCAAAAAATCGTTAATGGCCTTTCTCTGTTCAGCGATTTCTCCTTGTTCATAAATTTCTCCCTGTTCATATATTTATTCCTGTTCATATGTTTTTACCTGTTCATCAATTCCCCCCTGTTCATCAATTTACCCCCTGTTCATCAATTTACCCCCTGTTCATCAATTTACCCCCTGTTCATCAATTTCCCCCTGTTTATCAATTTCCCCCTGTTTATCAATTTCCCCCTGTTCATCAATTTCCCCCTGTTCATCAATTTCCCCCTGTTCATCAATTTCTGTTTTTCTCTGTATATAGTTTCTCTGTTCTCTTTAGCTCAAGGAGGGTGTGCTTCATAGTTTCATAGTTTGTAAGGCTAAAAAAAGACAAGTCGTCCATCTAGTTCAGCCTGTTGTGCTAAGGTGTTGATCCAGAGGGATCAATGACCACTCTCCTGAATCCTAGTCACTATAACTTGTTATATTATTACGCTCCAGAAATGCATCCAAACCCTTTTTGAACTCGGTTATTGAATTCACCATGACCAGTCCCTCTGGCAGAGAATTCCATAGTCTCACTGCTCTTACAGTAAAGAATCCCTTTCTATGTTTATGTAGAAACTTTCGTTCCTCAAGACGTAAAGGATGCCCCCTTGTTTTAGATACAGCCCTGTGTATAAATAAATCTTGGAAGAGATCTCTATATTGACCTTTGATGTATTTAAACATATTTATTATGTCCCCCCGAAGCCTTCTTTTCTCTAAACTAAATAACCCTAATCTTGCTAATCTTTCTGGGTACTGTAGTCCACCCAGTCCTTTTATTATTTTTGTTGCCCACCTTTGTACCTGTTCAAGCTCTACAATGTCTTTCCTGTGCACTGGTGCCCAAAACTGTACACAATATTCCATGTGTGGTCTAACCAGTGACTTGTATAATGGGAGAATAATGTTCTCATCATGTGCATCTATGCCCCTTTTAATGCACCCCATGATCCTATTTGCTTTGGCTGCTGCTGCCTGACACTGGCTGCTACAATTAAGTTTACTGTCCACCAGGATTCCCAAGTCCTTCTCCATGTCACTTTTACCCAGTGTTTTTCCTTTAACATGTAATCATGTAATGGATTTCTCTTCCCATGTGCATAACCTTGAATTTATCAGTGTTAAACCTCATCTGCCATTTCCCTGCCCAGGCCTCCAACTTATCCAGATCCCTTTGTAATAACATATTATCCTCTATTGTGTTGATTACTTTACAGAGCTTAGTATCGTCTGCAAAGATCGATATTCTACTGTGTATTCCCTGTGTAAGATCATTAATGAAAATGTTAAAGAGGATAGGGCCCAATACTGACCCTTGTGGTACCCCACTAGTAACAGCAATCCAGTCTGAGTATGTACCGTTAATTACTACCCTTTGTTTTCTATCAGTGAGCCAGTTACTTACCCACTTGCACACATTTTCCCCAGTCCAAGCATTCTCATTTTATTTACCAACCTTTTATGTGGCACCGTATCAAATGCTTTAGAAAAATCTAGATTTTTGACATCCAGTGCCTCACCCCGATCCAGTCTAGCACTGACTTCCTCATAGAAGCTGATGAGATTAGTCTGACAGGACCGATCCTTCATGAACCCATGCTGGAACGGCGTTATACATTTATTTTCAGTGAGATACTCCAGGATAGCATCTCTGAGAAAACCTTCAAACATTTTACCTACAACAGAGGTTAAGCTTACTGGCCTATAGTTTCCTGGATCACTTTTTGACCCCTTTTTGAATATTGGCACCACATTTGCTAAGCGCCAATCCTTTGGACATACCCCGTTATTAGACAGTCCTGAATATTAAGAATAGGG
>JAODAL010050425.1:0-27415 GCA_025379985.1 Phyllomedusa bahiana
AACTTCACCCTTTTTTTGTTGGAATGACACTGGGGGACTCTCCTCTTGGTATATGGCCCTTTTTGTTATACCCTTACTGTTGCTCTGTTTACATTTTTTTGGGCACTAGATGGCGGGGGCCCATCTCTTTCTTCTTTGGGGCCCCATGAGTTCTAGAGACATCCAGCAGAGAGTGGACAAGAGAAGCTACTGGATATATGGATTTATGGACCACACTGGTCTTAATTTCCTTGTCCTTCATCTCACTCATTATACTAGAAAGTTGTCCCATCAGCTTGGAGAGGGGAAGTGACTTGTGGTCAGATTTTGCTGAATTCTCTGGTATTTTAGGACACATTTCCTCTTACGACGAGTTGCCCGGATTAGTAACGTGATCAATACATAGGACTTCAGAGCTGTAATCATCTATATACCCTGAAATCCTTGTTTTCCACCTTCACCATTGACACTGCTAAAGGGTTCGAGCCCCAAGCATTGCCCACCTGGACTATTACCTTCTTCTCATATGGTCTATGTGGCTTCTGCTTTCTTCTGCTATTGGTCTATGTAATGTTACGTTTTCAAAATCCCTCCATTTGTGGTCCCTGACGCAGCCATGGAAACCACCCCACAGAAGAAAGCAGCTCTCTCTCGCTCTCTCGCAGCGGGAAGTCCCAACAGGATCTCAGGTACAATTAGCAGGTAAATTATGTCCACAATATAAGACTTTATTTCTAAGGAAACTTAAGAAACTTCTTCACTGCTACTTCTACCCCCTCTTCTCTTTATTCCCCAACTCACCATTATACCAAAAACTTCCCCCATCGGCTCGGAGATGGGAAGTGATGACTTGTTCTCAGACTTTACGGAATTCTTTAGTATTTTATGACACATTTCCCCCTATGAGGAGTTTTCTGAGTTAGAAAAGTAGTAAATACATAGGACTTCAGAGCTGTAATCATGAAGCTTCATACATGGATCCTCATCTTCTGGTATCACTTGCATTCTTGTCTTCCACTTTCACCACTGACACTGCTGAAGTGTCAAAGCCCCAATTATTTCCCACCTGGTCCTCCTATGATGTAAGTGGCTTCTCTACAGTCTACCCTAAATTTAGCCCCCACACTTCTGCTCTGTACCTACCATTAGTCAGTACAATGTTCTTCTTCTTCTATTCATTTAGTTGTGCCCAACCCGAGGATACTGTGTAATCCAGTTCTCGCCATGTCCATCCCTTCTTTACTCTGTAGGCCAGTTCTCACCATGTCTGACCATTGGATATTCTATAGTGAGTCTTTGCCATGTCTGACCCTTGTACATTCTGTAGGCCAGTTCTCACCATGTCTGACCCTTGTACATTCTGTAGGCCAGTTCTCACCATGTCTGACCCCTTTTTACATTTTTGTAGGCCAGTTCTCACCATGTTGACCCTTGTACATTCTGTAGGCCAGTTCTCACCATGTCTGACCCTTGTACTTTCTGTTTGGCCGATTCTCACCATGTCTGACCCTTGTTTCATTCTGTAGGGCCAGTTCTCATCATGTCTGACCCTTGGAAATTCTGTAGGCCAGTTCTCACCATGTCCAACCCTTTTATGCTCTGTAGGCCAGTTCTCACCATGTCTGACCCTTGTACATTCTGTAGGCCAGTTCTCACCATGTCTGAAACCCCTTTTACATTCTGTAGCCGGTTCTCACCATGTCTGACCCTTGTACATTCTGTAGGCCAGTTCTCACCATGTTTGACCTTGTACATTCTGTAGGCCAGTTTTCACCATGTCTGACCCTTGTACATTCTGTAGCCAGTCTCACCATGTCTGACCCTTGTACATTCTGTAGGCCGTTTCACCATGTCTGACCCTTGTACATTGTGTAGGCCAGTTCTCACCATGTCTGACCCTTGTACATTCTGTAGGCCAGTTCTCACCATGTCTGACCCTTGTACATTCTGTAGGCCAGTTCTCACCATGTCTGACCCTTGTACATTCTGTAGGCCAGTTCTCACCATGTCTGACCCTTGTACATTCTGTAGGCCAGTTCTCACCATGTCTGACCCTTGTACATTCTGTAGGCCAGTTCTCACCATGTCTGACCCTTGTACATTCTGTAGGCCAGTTCTCACCATGTCTGACCCTTGTACATTCTGTAGGCCAGTTCTCACCATGTCTGACCCTTGTACATTCTGTAGGCCAGTTCTCACCATGTCTGACCCTGGTACAAGTCTGTAGGCCAGTTCTCACCATGTCTGACCCTTGTACATTCTGTAGGCCAGTTCTCACCATGTCTGACCCTTGTACATTCTGTAGGCCAGTTCTCACCATGTCTGACCCTTGTACATTCTGTAGGCTAGTTCTCACCATGTCTGACCCTTGGTTATTCTGTCGGCCAGGCTTTGCCATGTCTGACCCTTGGATAGTCTGTAGGCCAGGTCTCACCATGTATGACCCTTGGATACACTGTAGATCAATTCTCTCCTTGTCTGACCCTTGGATACTCTGTAGGCCAGTTCCTGTCATGTCTGACCCTTAAATCCCTGTAGGCCAATTCTCACCATGTCTGACACTTGGAAATTCTGTAGGCCAGTCTTCACCATGTCCAAACCTTTTATGCTCTGTAGGCCAGTTCTCACAATGTCTGGCCGTTGGATATTCTGTAAGCCAGTTCTCACCATGTCCAACCATTGAATACTCTGTAAGCCAGTTCTCACCATGTCCAACAATTGGATACTCTGTAGGCCAGTTTTCGCCATGCCTGTGTGGGGATTCAACTCAGTGGTAATAGAAATAACAATGTCCTCGGCACACATGGAACACTTTTGGCTTTTATTTAGCCACAGTTCATATATGTAAAACAAAACAACACGGCTTAACTTCAGCCTTGAAATGGAAACAAACACAGTTCATGTGTATCACTCACAGTTCATAGAATCCCTGGGTTCCGTCCCACCCAGCTTGGGGGAAATTGGCACACGGTAGATTGCAGGAAAGGCCCACCTTTCCACCTTCCTCTCAGTCAGCCCAAACTCAATGCCCCCTTTGATTCTCCAGATTTCCTCCCCTTAAGTAGGCCTGGCCCCAAAACCGGGCCCGGGTTTCCTGGGAGCGTCCACCCACCCTTTTTTTGGACTGCTCCAAAAAAAGCCGGGCCCCGGATCGCCCACTTTTTACAGTAACTACTAGGAAAAAACCCAAAAACGTCAGCCCCCTAGCAAACGAAAACACTAGCAGGCCTTTTTTTCCCCGGATCGGGAACCTCGGGGGGCACGTATCTGCCATCCAGGAGGCCCCTTTTGTGCCTTTTTAAACATACCCCCCCCTCTCCCCAAAAAAACCGGGTTTTTGGGGCACCTTAAAACCCACCAGACTGTGCACTCTTGAGGGGGCATCTGATTCCCCTCCCCGCTTGCCCGGCCTAGCTCACGTGAACAAAAAAATCCTGCGGGGCAAGGAACCACGGGTAACCCGGGCATTATTCCCCTTTTTTCTCCCGCATCCACATGAGTGGGGCATGGTCAACACTAGCCTGAATTTTCCCCAAACAGGTAGTCCTGAGGGAGTCTAAGCCCACTTTATGGCCAAACCCCTTTTTAAATGATGGGAAAATTTTTCTCTGCAGGGCTCATTTCCAATTTGGGTAGCCCACAGGGTGTTTCCCCCCCCCCCCCTTCATTACTGTACACCCGGGCCCCGAGCCTACGTCAGGACATCGGTCTGTACCACAAATTACAGGAGAAGTCTGGGGCTACCAGCAGGGGGTTTCCCCTCACAAAGCCTGTTTAAGCCCTGGAAGGCTCTCTCTCCCTTTCGGGGACCAATTAAACATGGCTGACTTGGCCCCTTAGTCAAGTCATCAGGGGCACGGCTTTTTCCCGCAAACTTCGGGAAAAAAACCGTCTGAAAGTAGCCATTACTTTCCCAAAAAAGGCCCTGACCTGTTTTGGTGAGGGGGCGGGGCCACTTTTGAATCTTTTTGACTTTGTTAATTTGGGGGGTTTAAATCCCCCACGCCCCAACTATGTACCCCCAGGAAAACCTGTTTCCTCCATCCCCAATACACATTTACTTGGGGTTTTATTGAAAAGCCGGCTTCCCGAAGGGGATCTTGTACGGCCGGGAAACTTTTACAGATGACTTTCCCATTTAAAGGGACTAAAGAGAAAATGTCATCTAATAGGCAGCTGTAAATTTCCCTGGGGGGAAAGGACTTACCCAGCTCTCTAAATGTGCGGGGGGCCTCCTGAAAACCCAAAAGGATGCGGACAAATTGAACACCCATCTGGATAGAAAAAACCCTTTTTTTTCCCTTTTCACCCTTTGGACAGGGGATCTCCCAGTAGCCCTTCGTGAGGTCAAAGGTGTAATATACCTCGCCGGCCCTAATTGGGTTTTCATTAATCACTACCCGGGGCATAGGGTAAGCATCTATGTGGAACTCCACCCCCTTTTTGGGTTTTGGCACTAAGACGATGGGCTGGACCACCCCTCTTGGACCTCCAATCACCCCGGGTCTAATATTTTTTGTACTTCTTTAGATATGACCTCCCCGGCGGGCCTCAGGAATCCATGGGCTTTAGTTTTTATTCCCGGGGGGGTCTGTAGGTTCGCTTATCCCCTTATACAACCGGGCGTTTCGTGAAGAGGTCTTGATTCCTCTGCAAAGTTATCTACATTGTTGTTTTTGGGGGGGGGATAAGGTCTCTGAGATTTTTACCGCTTCAATGTGGTCACCGATTTGGTCACCAGAAAGGCCCCTCTGAGTTCTCTCCTTCCGGGGTTTTATCAGGTTAAATGGAAAAATTTGGGAAGGTTTCCTTTTCCCGGGTTGGGGTGAACCCTATAATTGACCCCCCCCCTTTTTTCATTTTTTTCGAGGACCCCCCACTTAGCGAGGAACTTCTCTCAACGGTGCTACAATACATACCCATCACCGGGGAAAAAATGCCTATCCTGGCGGACCTATTATAGACCCTTGCCGGGGCCCCTCTTGCGCCTGGGGGAGATGATCTTTGAAATTTGGCATCACTTTGGACACCTTTCCCTGATGTGGGCCACATGCTCCACTACGCTCTTAGGGGGCTGACCTCACTCCCCCCAATTTCCTTGGCCACATAAGAGACCCCTGGGTGCCGAACCATACAGAAGCTCAAAAGGGAAAACCCTGTGGGGGTTTGGGGTACCCTCGGATTGAGAATAGAAAATAGGGGTAATACCCCAGTCCCAATCTGCCCTCCTTCTCTACCACTTTCCTCAGCATGGCCTTCAGGGTCTTGTTGAAGCGCCCAAGAGCCCCCCTTGGGATGGTAGACTGAAGTGCGCATTTGTGTAACCTTTAACACTCGCACACTCCCTCATTACCTTTGACTGAAGGATTCCCTGATCCTCAAGATTCCTTGGGAATTTCCTGTTGGGGAAAAAGACGTAGAGGTCCCTCAATTTTTTCGGGAGGGGGGGGTTTTCCGTAAGGAAGGGGGCTTCGGGAAAAGGGTACCCAAAATAAAAAAAGATTTAATTAAAAAGATGGCCCCTTGCTGACTTCAAAACGGCCCAAACAACCCATCCTTCCTATCAAAGGAGCCTCTTGACCCAAACGGCCCAGAAGGCCCCCCGGAAATGGGCTACCGGGGAGGACCTGAGGTGGGAAAGATTGGCAGAAATCCTTATTTCCGGTAGCACCCGGGCCCAAATAAACCTTCGTAATTCCCTCTCGAGCGTTTTATCGGCCCCTAAATGGCCCCCCCAACACATGGGAGGGGCCCATATCCAAAACAATATACCCTTTTTTTAAAAACCCAAAAAAAAACAACTGCTCCCCCCCTGTCCCAAATTTTTTGGTCACCCGTATAATGGGTTGTGATTTAGGGCAAAGTGTGGGAACCGATCCTCTCTCCCGACACCTGGGGTCCCCCTTTGGGACCGTCACATTTTCCCAGCCCCTTTTGGGTAAATTCCTGGAGTTGGGCGGTACCAAAAATTTTGCCTGGAACCCCCAAATCAGGAACAGTTTTTTTCCCTGGGGGACCCCCTTCCTCATTGTCCCCCACCATGACCCAGAAAGGAAACTCTGGCCTTAGGTTCCCCCCAGTGGCCTGGTCCAGACCCCCGGGTGACCTGGCCAAACAGATTTCTGCCACAGCCAAATAAAGGGCAGTCCCGACCCACAAATCCACATGTAATAGTTTCTCGCAAACCCCAGCATGGTGAGATAAGTACCCCCCCCCTGTCTCCCGGTTAAATGAGCCAGGGGAAACCCCGGGGGTCCCCGTGGGTAATGTGACCCCACTTTCTTCCCGGACCAAAACTTTTGGGGGCAGGGGGAGATCAGGGGGGACCCAACCCTGATCCAACAGTCCAGAGACCCTAATCCATTCATAGATTTGCACATTTGGGGTTCCTCCCCATTTTTGACCCGGGGCCGCACGCCATTTTGCGCAAAGAAAGAACTGCGGCGGGTCGCATAGCAGTCCCTTGGTTCCCGGAGAGGCACTGGGGGCTAATGGGCCGGGCCCCCCCACATCTCCGCATATAATACTAGGGGGGATCTCCTTGGGCACTGGGGGGGCCTCTCCCGGGGCCTTTGGGATGACCCCTCCCCGGGAGTCTTGGCCCCGGCTTTTTTGTTTCCCATCTCTCCGTCGGCCCACCGTTCAAACACGGTGAGGAACCCTCGATGCATCTTCCCGGGGTCATTTTGGAGGGCTTCCCTGACGGGCCTCCTGGCCCGAAGTCCTGCATCATTGGGCGCGGAGCTGGGGTTTCCCGGGGCCGCACGGCATCCTTAAAAAATGGGCCCTCTGCTGCATCAGCACGGTTGGTTGCTTGCTGCACCCGCAGGGGTTCAGTTGACCCTCTGCCGGTTCCCTGGCCTGCTCTGCGCCCCATGGCTTCCCAAAGACTTTCTGCTGCGCTGTGGCTTGCTGTTTTTGGGGGGTCCCCTGAACCAGGGGCTTTTAAACAGCTCCTCCATATTAGCATTGTAGCTTGGGTCTTTGCTGCTTTAAACCCCGGACATCAACGGATCTGTCCCGCATCCTCCACCACTTGTGGGGATTTAATCGTGGTAAAAGAAATAACAATGTCCCGGGACACGTGGAGCACTTTGCCTTTTATTTAGCCACATTCTATATTAAAAAAAACAACACGGCTTAACTTCACCTTTAAATGGAAAAAAACCAGTTTATGTGTATCACTCACAGTTATAGAATCCCTGGGTTCCGTCCCACCCCGCTTGGGGGAAATTGGAACGGTTTTTGCAGGCAGGGCAAGCCTTTCCCCCCCTTTCCCCTCATCAACCAAACTCATGAGAGCACAACACCACCCCCCTGATTTAGATTCCTGCCTTAAGAGGGCCCGGCCAAAACCTGGGCCGGATACCTGGGAGCAGTCCACCCCCCTACCTTTGGACTGCTCCAAATAAAACCCCCGGCCCGGGTCGACCGCTATTTAGCATCATACTACTAGGAAAAAACAAACGTCAGTACCCCTAGCAATACTGACAACACCGCAGGCTTTTTTCACCGAGATAGGGAATCGGTGACACGTATCTGCCATCCAGGACGGCACCTTGTGCCTTCTTACACCTGACCCTTGGTACTTGTTGGGGAGCCTGCCATGTTTCCCCTTTAATCTTGTTGGGTGCTCCGCCATGTCTGACCCTTATACATTCCCAGGCCAGTTCCCCAGTCTGACCCGTACATTCTGTAGGCAGTTCTCACCCATTTGCCCCTTTTACATTTGTACCAGTTCTCCCATGTCTGACCCTTATACATTCTGAGGCCCAGTTCTCCCATGTCTACCCTTGTACTTCTGTAGGCCCCTTTTCCCCACCCGTCTGACCCTTAACATTCTGTAGGGCCAGTTCTCACCCTGTCGACCCTTTAATTCGTAGGCTAGTTCCACCATGTTACCCTTGGGTTATTCTTCGGCCCGGCTTTGCCATGGACCTTGGATAGTCTGTAGGCCGTTCTCACCAAAGTTGCCCTTTGGGTACCTGTGACAATTCCTCCTTTCTGACCCTTGGTACCTGTACCAGTTCCTGTCATGTTAAACCCCCCTTTAAATCCCTGTAGGGCCCGTTCTCACCATGTCTGACCCTTGGAAAAAATTTTGTGGCCAGTTTCACCATGTCCCAACCCCTTTTTTCGTACCAGTTTTCACCATGCTGACTCTTTTAATATTCGTAGGCCGTTCCCACCATGTCGACCGTTGGATATTCTGTAAGCCAGTTTCACCATGTCCCCAACCCTTGGATACTCTGTAGGCCAGTTTTCGCCATGCCTGACCCTTGGATACTCTGTTGGCTAGCTCCTGCCATGTCTGTCCCTTGAATACTCTGTACGCCAGTTCCTGCCATGTCCGACCCTTGAATACTCTGTACGCCAGTCCCTGCCATGTCCGACCCTTGAATACTCTGAAGCCGTTTCCCGTGTCCCACCCTTGGATACTCTGAGGGCACTCTCACCATGTCCACCCCCAAAAAACCTGTAAGCCAGTTTTTTCACCATGCCAACCCTTGGATACTCTGTAGGCCCGTTCCCCTTTGGGTACTCTTTAGCCAGTTATTCCATGTCCAAAACCCTTTGGGTATCTGTAGGGCCCGTTCCCGCCAGTCCCAACCCCCAGATACTTTGTAAGCCAGTTTTCGCCATGTCCCACCCTTTGGGTCTCGCAGGCCTTTTCCCCCTGTCCCGACCCTCAATATTCCTTGGGGAATTCCCCCAAGCGCGATCCTTGATGCTTGAGGTCAGTTCTCGCCATGTCCAACCCTCGGATATTTGGATAATCTGTAGGCCACTTCCCGACATGTCCGACCCTCGGATACTCTTAAGGCCAATTCTCGCCATATCCGACCCTCGGATATTTGGATACTCTGTAGGCCAGTTCCCGCCATGTCTGACCCTCGGATACTCTGTAGGCCAGTTCCCGCCATGTCCAACCCTTGGATACTCTGTTGGCCAGTTCCCCATTGTTTAAACTTGGATACCCCGTAGGGCTTCCCCCCATGTCCAAAACCCCGGATACTCTGTAGGCCAAATTTCCCCCCCATGTTGACCCTTGGGTACCTTTTAGGCCGTTCCCCCATGTCCGACCCTTGTATACTCGTAGGGGTTCCCACCTGTCCCAACCCTTTTATACTCGTTTGGGCCAGTTTTCCCCCCATGTCCAAACCCCTTGGGTACCTGTTTGGCCATTCCCGCCTGTTGACCCCCGGGTACCTGTAGGCCAGTTCCCGCCATGTCTAATCCTTGGATACTCTGTTGGCCAGTTCCCGCCATGTCTAATCCTTGGATACTCTGTAGGCCAGTTCCCACCATGTCCAACCCCCCGGTATCGTAGGCAGTTCCCCCCCTGTCTACCCCCGGGTACTCTGTAGGCCAGTTCCCACCATGTCCGACCCTTGTATACTCTGTAGGCCAGTTCCCACCATGTCCAACCCTTGTATACTCTGTTGGCCAGTTCCCACCATGTCCAACCCTTGGATACTCTGTAGGCCGTTCCGCCATGTCTGACCCCCCCGGAAACCCGTAGGCCAGTTCCCCCCCATGTCCAACCCTTGGATACTCTGTTGGCCGTTCCCCCATGTTAACCTTGGTACTCTGTGGCCAGTTCCCGCCATGTCTGACCCCTTGGATACTCTGTAGGGATTCCCACCATGTCCAAAACCTTGGTACTCTTAGGCCAGTTTTCCCCCCATGTCCAACCCCTTTGGGTACCTAGGCCAGTTCTCACCATGTCCCCCCCTTGGATACTCTGAGGCCAGTTCCCCCATGGCCGACCCCTTTTATACTCTGTAGGCCTTTCCCCCATGTCCGACCCTTGTATACTCTTTTGGCCAGTTCCCCCATTCCAACCCTTGTATCCTGTTGGGCCCTTTCCCACCATGTCCAACCCCTTTTATACCTGTTGGCCCTACCCACCATGTCCCAAAACCCTTTATTTTTTTTGGGGGCCCGTTCCCGCCTGTCTAATCCTTGGGTATTGTAGGCCTTTCCCACCATGTCCCCCCCTGGATACTCTGTAGGCAAGTTCCCGCCTTCTGACCCTTGGGTCTCTTAGGCCCGTTCCCACCATGTCCGACCCTTGTATACTTGTAGGGCCCTTTTCCCCCCAGGCCAAAACCCGTTATCTCTGTTGGCCTTCCCACCATGTCCAACCCTTGGATACTTGTAGGCCATTCCCGCCAGTCGACCCCCGGGTACTCTGTAGGCCATTTTCCCCCAGTCCAACCCTTTTGGGAAATCTGTTGGCCAGTTCCCCCCCCATGTCTAATCCTTGGTACTCTGAGGCCAGTTTCCCCCATGTCTGACCCTTGGATACCTGTAGGCCCCTTCCCACCATGTCCAACCCTTGGATACCTGTAGGCCATTCCCGCCATGTCCAAAAACCCCTTGATACTCTGTAGGCCATTTCACCATTCCGACCCCTTTGGGTATCTGAGGCCGTTCCCCACCATGTCCACCCCCCCTTTTATACTCTGTACCATTCCCCCATGTCCCCAAAACCTTTTATACTCGTTTGGCGTTTCCCCCCATGTCCAACCCTTTAACCTGTTGGCCAGTTTTCCCCCCATGCCCAACCCTTTATACTCTGTTTTGGGCCCGTCCCCCGTCCCAAAAACCCTTGGATATCTGTGCCCTTCCCCCCTGTCTGACCCTTAGATACTCTGTAGGGCCAAATTCTGCCAGACTTTGGCGCTTTCCCTTTTACTTGCTTATGTTCTTTTATGATCTTTATGCTCCTACCCCTAAACCCAAACCCGGGACAATCGCTTTTGTAGGAAATTCCCCAACGTTATGTTACCCCTTTTTCACAGTTTTATTCTACAAAAAGCAAGTAAACCCACACTGAACAAAGGGAGCCTCTCTCCCCCCCTCTCCCCCACAGAAAGTCCCAGCATGATCTCAGGCATCAATTCATCACAGTATGTCCAGAAACAAGACGTCATATCTTGTAATAGTTTTTGAAGCTGAGGAAACTCCTTCACTGCCTCTTCTACCTCATCCCCTGTCTGAACGAGCTTTGGCAATAGTTTGCAATCTGCAAGAACCAATATGATGAGAAGGGAAGTTGTAGAAATTGCATTTTTGAAAGAGAATGGGTGTTAAAATTATTCATCAAAGAAGCCTATTTACAGAACACAGGGGTCCAGAACCAGGTGACACCCCACACCTGTAGGACAGGTAGGTGAACAATTGGGGGTGTTCAGAGATGAGAAGGCAAAAGAGTTCAATGAGTCATTGGGTAAGATGCTGGACTCAGAGCTCACCGATGCCATGTCCTAGTGGAGGCAGCTGTTGCCAAGTAGTATCTGCTCTTCTAGAGCATTCACAATGTTATCTTATCACTATTCTACAATTTGTAGAAACTACAGCAGCTAAAACAACGTTCACACTGAACAAGGCAGCTCTCTCTCCCTCTCTCACAGCAGGAAGTCCCAACTTGATCTCAGACACCAATTAGCAGATCAAGCATGTCCAGAACACAAGACCATATATCTTTTGATAGTTTTTGTAGCTGAGAAAACTTTTTTGCTGCCACTTATTCCCCTTAACGAGGCAGCTCTCTCTCCCTCTCTCACAGCAGGAAGTCCCAACATGATCTCGGGCACCAATAAGTAGATCAAGTATGTCCAGAAAACAAGACCTTATATCTTTTGGTAGTTTTTGAAGCTAAAGAAACTTTTTTACTGCAACTTCCACCGCCTCTTCTGAACAAGGCAGCTCTCGCTCTCCCTCTCTCACAGCAGGAACTCACAATATGATCTCAGGCAACAATAAGCAGATCAAGTATGTCCACAACACAAGACCTTATATCTGTTGACATTTTTAGTATCTGAGGAAGCTTCTTTACTGCCACTTATAACCTGTCTTCTGAACAAGGCAGCTCGCTCTCCCTCTCTCACAGCAGGAAGTCCCAACCTGATCTCAGACACCAATTAGCAGGTCATGCAAGTCCAGAACACAAGACCTTATATCGTTTGATAGTTTTTGAAGCTGAAAATCTTCTTTGTTGCCACTTATTCCCCTTTCCCTTAACAATGCATCTCTCTCTCCCTCTCTCGCAGCAGGAAGTTCCAACACGATCTCAGGCACCAATTGGCAGGTCAAGCATGTCCAGAACACAAGACCTTATATCTTTTGACAGTTTTTGAAGCTAAATAAACTTTTTTACTACCACTTCCACCCCATCTTCTGAACAAGGCAGCTCTCTCTCCCTCTCTCGCAGCAGGAAGTCCCAAAATGATCTCAGACACCAATAAACAGATCAAGTATGTCCAGAAAACAAGACCTGATATCTTTGATAGTTTTTGTAGCTGAGAAAACTTATTTGCTGCCACTTATTCCCCTTTCCCTTAACAAGGCAGCTCTCTCTCCCTCTCTCACAGCAGGAAGTCACAATATGATCTCAGGCACCAATAAGCAGATCAAGTATGTCCAGAACAAAAGACCTCATATCTTTTGATAGTTTTTGAAGCTAGAGTAACTTTTTTGCTGTAACTTCCACCCCATCTTCTGAACAAGGCAGCTCTCTCTCCCTCTCTCACAGCAGGAAGTCACAATCTGATCTCAGGCACCAATAAGCAGGTCAAGTATGTCCAGAATACAAGACCTCATATCTTTTGATAGTTTTTGAAGCTAAAGTAACTTTTTTACTGTAACTTCCACCCCATCTTCTGAACAAGGCAGCTCTCTCTCCCTCTCTCACAGCAGGAAGTCACAATCTGATCTCAAGCACCAATAAGCAGGTCAAGTATGTCCAGAATACAAGACCTCATATCTTTTGATAGTTTTTGAAGCTGAAGAAACTTTTTTACTACCACTTCCACCCCCTCTTCTGAACAAAGCAGCTCTCTCTCCCTCTCTCGCAGCAGAAAGTCCCAGCATGATCTCAGCACCAATAAAGCAGATCAAGTATGTCCAGAACACAAGACCTTATATCTTTGATAGTTTTTGTAGCTGAGAAAACTTCTTTGCTGCCACTTCTTCCCCTGTCCCTTCACATGGCAGCTCTCTCTCCCTCTCTCAGCAGCAGGAAGTCACAATATGATCTCAGGCACCAATAACAGCATCAAGTATGTCCAGAACAAAGACCTATATCTTTGATAGTTTTGAAGCTAGAGTAACTTTTTTGCTGTAACTTCACCCCCCTTAACAAGGCAGCTCTCTCCCTCTCTCACAGCAGGAAGTCACAATCTGATCTCAAGCACATAAGCAGGTCAAGTATGTCCAGAAAAAGACCTATATCTTTGATGTTTTTGAAGCTGAAGAAACTTTTTTACTACCACTTCCACCCCCTCTTCTGAACGAGGCAGCTCTCTTTCCCTCTCTCACAGCAGGAAGTCACAATCTGATCTCAGGCACCAATAAGCAGGTCAATTATGTCCAGAATACAAGACCTATATTTTATATTTTTGAAGCTAAGAAACTTCTTTATGCCCCTTCACCCATCTTCTGAACAAGGCAGCTCTCTCTCCCTCTCTCACAGCAGGAAGTCACAATCTGATCTCAGGCATCAATAAGCAGGTCAAGAATATCCAGAATACAAGACCTTATATATGTTAATATTTTTAGTAGCTAAGGAAACTTCTTTAATGCCCCTTCTTACCCATCTTCTGAACAAGGCAGCTCTCTCTCCCTCTCTCACAGCAGGAAGTCACAATATGATCTCAGGCATCAATAAGCAGGTCAAGAATATCCAGAACACAAGACCTTGCATTTTTGATAGTTTCTGTAGCTAAGAAAACGTCTTTGATGACTCTTCTGAACAAGGCAGCTCTCTCTCCCTCTCCCGCAGCAGGAAGTCCCAACATAACCACTGATTAGCATCTAAAGTATTTCCAGTATATAAGACCTTCTATGTGTTCTTCACTTTTCTTTACTTCTACCCCTTTCCCGGTCTGAACGAGCTTTGGCAATAGTTTGCAATCAGCAAAAACCAACATGATGAGAAGGGAAGTTGTGGAAATTGCAGTTTTGAAAGAAAATGAGTGTTAAAATTATCCATCGAAGAAGTCTATTTGCAGGACACCAATAGTGAACACAGGGGTCCAGAACCGGACGACACCGCACACCTGTAGGACAGGTAGGTGAGTGATTGGGGATGCTCAGGGGTGAGAAGGACAATGATTTCTATGAGTCATTGGGAGAGTAGAAGACACGAGACTCGGAGCCCCCCGGGGGACGTGGCTGTGCCAGGTATGTTACAGAATGTGGTTCTCTATCAGTTCGGTACAATTTATTGGTATCAGAGGTTTTTGTGGAAACCTGAATTTTTTCCCCCCAAAAAAGAGGAACAAACATGTTGAGCGCCGGTCGCGCTGTGACCACAACTTCAAGCAGTTTCCTGTCATTATACATATGTTAGACTGATCGTTCCTGGCTAAACCGTTCCAACACCTTCTCACCATGGATGCTTGGCTCCATCTGCTGAGACTCACCTGGCTGGTCCTATCAGGATTAGGAGGCCTTGTTTCCATGGCTGAAGGAGCAGGTAGGTTCTTTCTATGTATCATGACCAGGGGAGATGGAAGGATAATGCCTTGTACTAAGTAATGTGGCTTCAGGAGGTGGAATAGGATCTCCTACTGTGTCCTTTCCACCATCCTAATCATGTACGTAGCTCAGTGAGGCTAAGTTATGACTCTACGGTGGAGAAGCGGCCATTGATAGATCATATGACATCTTACACCAGTAGACTTTTGTGGATAACACGTATCCTCCAGGGTAAGGTCCCTTCTTGTAGATGGTCTTCATTCTGAGGAGTAGGATGGGACCTGGGCAGGGGACATGGTATCACCTCCATCCCTTTCAGGGGTGAGATGCTCTAATCCTACTCTCAGCTGAGAAGAAACACAATTATATCCAGTCTAGACAATGCTCTGTGAGCTAAACAGCCAGGACTCCAGACTGATACATTGTACATAGCTAGTCCTGCCCCCTCAAACTTGAGAAGAAATACAAAATTTTATCCAGTTTTAGAAAAAGGAAGTGAGGGTACAAGCCTGGAAAACCCAAAAAGAAAACATTTTTAAATTTCTATTCCTTTAAAAAAACTCAGCCGGGGAAGGGGGAGCAAAATTTTATCCAAAAATTTTTAGCCCAAAGCTCTGTTGAGCTAAAAAAGGGCCCGGAAAAACCCGACTTAAACATTTTACATAAATAATCCCCTTTTCCTTCGGGAACCGAAAATACAATTGGGGAAGCAGTTTTAGACAATGCCTGGGGGAGCAAAACCCGCCCAGACCCCCAGACTGATAAAATTGCACAAAACTAGTCCTGCTCTCAGCTGAAAGGGAAATTTCAATCGGATCCAGTCTAGACCTAGGGTCTGTTTAGCTAAAAAAGCCAGTCCTTTCCCGAAAAAGATCAATTGTGAATCTATTCCTGGGTCTCAAACTGAGGAAAAAAGGGGCAATGAATTTTCCAAATCCCAGACAATGCTCTGTGGGGCTTAAAAAAAACACCCCCCTCCCCAAAACTGAAAACCCAAAGGACCTGGAAGCCACCCCTCACCCTTTTGGGAAAAAAAACCAAAGTATCCCGTTTTAAGACAATGGGGGGCCCCCTTTTAAAATAAAACAAACCTTGGGCCTTTCCCGACTGTTCCTTGGTTTCATAGCAAGTACTGCTTTTAGCTGGGAAAGGGAAACAATTAATGGGAGTCTAGGGCAAAAGCCCAAAAGAGCTAAACCCCGGGGAAACTAACTGAAACATTGTACAAAAAGGCTTATCTGCTTCAGGGGTGAGAAGAAATACAATTGTAACCCCGGGCCAAAACAGTTTCTGTGTAAACTGAAAAATCTTTGGGCTCCCGGAAATGAAAACAAAAGTACATACTAAATCCCCGGGCCCAGCTGAAAAATAAAAAACCCTGTATCCGGGTAGAAAAATGTTCTTGTGAGGGGAAACAGCCTGGACTCCCCGACTGATACATTGGACATAGATAGCCTCTTTCAGCTGAGAAGTGGGTACAATGGTATCCCAAACTGGGGAAAAAGGGTCTGCGACGCTCCCTCTAAGGTTTTTCCAACTTCCTAAATTTTGCTTTTTGTTTTCGGGGGGGGGGTTTTTTTCACCACTTTCCAAAAAATTCTATTTTTGTGGGGGATGGGGGAACAGTCTTGTTTTTACTCAGATGAACAGCTTGGGAGAGGGATTTGTTCCCCGAATTTTGGGTACAATTGGATCCCAATTTTTTCAAACTGAAAAAATTACAAACTATTTTCAGTGTTGATTTTGGGGGTCCAGGCTGCCCTTAAAACCGCAGATCATTTTTCCAGGCCGGATAAAATTGTATATATTTCTAAGCTGAAGTAGGGGGTTGGGTTATTTACAATTTTAGCGTCAGGAAATCCGGGGTCTATTAATCTCAAAGAGCATTTTTTTTATCGGATAAAACTGTATCACTTCAAAAGCTGAGAGGGAGGACTAGCTATTGACAATGTATCAGTTTTTAAAATCCAGGTGCTTTAAGCTCACAGGAGCTTGTTTTAGACTGGGGCAAAAGTAAAATAAATTTTCAGGCCTTTTTTAAACAGGACCCGCT
This sequence comes from Phyllomedusa bahiana, assembly GCA_025379985.1. Classification (NCBI taxonomy): domain Eukaryota; kingdom Metazoa; phylum Chordata; class Amphibia; order Anura; family Hylidae; genus Phyllomedusa; species Phyllomedusa bahiana. The sequence goes on from JAODAL010050425.1 coordinate 16,520, forward strand.
ATGTAAAAATTTTAAACAGTCTGGAGTCCAGGGGGTTTTTTTCTCACAGAGCATTGTCAGACTGGGTTTCTATTTTGTCCCCTTTTTCCCCAGCTTTTAACAGGACTAGCTATTTACAATGGGATCAAATCGGGGTTTCCACGGGTATTTAGCTCACAGAGCTTTGTCTACACAATACAAAATTTTATTCCCCTTTCTAATTTGGAAACAGGACTCCCCTATGTAAAAATGTATCATTTTGGAGTCCCGGCTGTTTTTGGGGTCAAAAAAGCATTGTCTAGACTGGAACAATGTATCTCTTCCCCAAACTGAGAGCAAAGGGCTAGTTAAAGTAAAATGTATCAGTCTGGAGGGGCCCGGTTGTTTATTCACGGGCATTACTAGGAAATGGTTTAATTGTTTTCGTTTTGCCTGGGGGTGGGAAATAGCTATTTTACAATGTATCATTCCAGGGAAAACTAGCCACAGAGCATTGTTAAGGGCTGGAAACAACTAAAAAATCCCCTTCTCAGCCCGAGGGGGGAAGCCCCTAGCGTGTAAATCAGGTAACCCGCCTCCCAAAAATAATTAAAAAAAACATCCCCAAATTTTCGGGCAGGAAAAAAAGTTTTCTTCCCCCAAAATTTAAAAAAAAAAATTAAAAAAAATCGGAAACCCCGGTTTTACTGGGAACTTTTCCCCCCGGGGTTTATTCCCCCCATTTTTACCCCCAAATCAGAAAACAAATTTAAAAAAATTTACAACTACATGTCAGAAGTGTTTCTTTGATTTAATTTCCCGCCCAATCCGGAAAGGAGCAAAATACAAGGGGGAGCTTTTAAACCTTAGCCCCCACTCCTCCCCCATGGGGAGCGGGACCCCTTTTTTTGGGATCTTCCCTTTCCCCTTTTCCCCACAAAGGCCAAGGGAATATTGACCAATAAAGTAATTTAGGGCGGAAGAGGGAGAAAAACACAAAGGGTTTTCCCCTTTCAAAAAAATTACATTGGGCCCCCCCCCCCCAATAAAATTTGTGCGTTCACAAACCATCCTCTTGAATCACAAACCAACCCACAACATGATGCGCCACCTACATATTATTGTACCTAAATTTACTGCGTCCCCCAAGTTGTATTTGATTCTTTAGGGGCCACCCAAGAGGAGTTGATCTGGGGGGTCCACATTGGATTTATGATTTCTTGGGGCCCAACCCAGTTGGAGTGAATCTGTAGGGGACGTGGAGTGGTTCTTGGGGCCACCAGTGGAGGTTTAATTCTTTGGTCCACAGAGGAGTTGATTCTTGGGGCCACCGGGTGGAGTTGGAATCTTTGGGGCCACCAGTGTGAAAGCAGTTTCTTAGTGGCCACCGAAAGTAGAAATTCTGGGGCCCACCAGTGGATTTATTCTTGGGGCATAAAAAATTAGTAATTTAATTTATAATTTTTGCGGGGGGGGGTAACACAGTGGTGGTGATTCTTGAGGTCCACATGGAGTGATCTTTGGGCCACCATGGAGCTGATCCTTGGGGGCCACCAGGTGAGTAGATTCTTGGGCCCACCAGTGAAGATGATTCTTGGGGCCCACACATGTAGGTTGATTCTTGGGCCTACCCATGGAGCTGATTCTTGGAGGCCACCTAGTTGGATCTGATTAATGGGAGGCCACCAGGTGGAAGTTGATATTTTCCAAGGGTCAAGCATGGAGTTGTATTTCTTATTAGGACCACCAGTGGAGATGATTCTTGGAGCCCCACCAGTGGACGTTGAATTGATTGGAGCCTACCAGAGCCCAAACCAGTGGAGTTGATTATTGGGGCCCACCAGCGGAAATTAAATTTCTTGGTAGCCACCATGGAGATGATCTCTTGTGCCAACCAGTGGCAGTCGATTCTTGGGACCCCCCAGTGTAGTTGATTCTTGGTTCCCCCACCAGTAGGAGTTGATTCTTGTTGGTGCCACATTGAACTGTTTCTTGGGGCCACCAGTGGCAGATGATCTTGGGCCCACCGTGGAGTTGATTCTTTGGGCCCACACCGTGGAGTTGGTTCTTGGGGCCAACCAGTGGAGTTTGATTCTTTGGGCCACCATGGGAGTTGATTCTTGGGGCCCACCAGTGGAGTTGATTCTTGGGGGCCACACCAGTGTACTTTCCTTTCTTCTTGGGCAGACCAATGGAGATATAGCTTTGGGGCCCACCAGTGGGATTGATTCTTCTTGGGGGCCCAACCAGTGGTGGTGATTCTTTGAGTCCCAACCAAGAGGAGGTGATTCTTTGGGGCCACACACCAGTGGAGCTGGATTCTTGTGGCCCACCATGGAGTTGATTCGTTGGGCCCACCAGTGGAGATATCTTGGTCCCACCAGTGGAGTGATTCGTGGGGCCACCAGTGGATCTGATTCTTGGATGCCAACCAGTGGAGCTGGATTATTGGAGGCCAACCAGTATGGAGTTGATAGATTATCTTGGGGGTCCAGCAGTGTAGTTGATTCTTGAGGTCCACCAGTGGGATGATTCTTGAGCCACCAGTGGAGTTGAATATGAGCCACCAGTGATTTGATTATTGGGGGCCCCACCAGCGGAAATTATTCTTGGGAGCCACCAGAGGAGTAGAAACTTGTGCACGACCCGTGCCTAAGAAACTACGGACCCACCCCCCAGTGGAGTTGATTCTATGTTTTCCCCCCCACCATTAGAGTTGATTCTATGGGGCCGATCATGGTCCACCATAGCAGTTACATCTTGGGGCCACCAGTGGATAAATGATTCTTGGGGACCCACCAGTGGAGTTAGATATCATGGGGCCACCATGGAAGAGGAGAATCCTAATGTTGGTCCACCAGGTGGAAAAGGGGTTTTTGTGTTGGTGGTTGGGTTGGTTTGGGTTGGTTTTTTTGGTTGTTGTTTTTTGTTTTTGTTTTTGGGTTTTTTTGTTTTGGTTTTTTTTTTTTTTTCTTATCACCAATTTCTTTGTGTGCCCTGATTTCTCTCAACAGAAATTTCCCCCCCGATTTATAATCAACAAAACAATTGTCCCCCCTATTCCTAAATGAACTATGTTGTCCCCCCTAGTATCATCAACACTTTTGTTCAAAAACCCTATTCTGAATATACCATGGAGCCCAACAATGGATGATATCATGTTGCCACCAGGAGTTATGATTCTTGGGGCCTAACCACAAGTGGAGTTGAATCATGGGTCCACACCAGTGGATATTATTCTTCACCGTTGCCCACTTGCAGTGGATTTGATTCTGGGTCCACACAGTGGAGGATGAATTCTTGGGCCCACCATGAAGTTGATTTCTTGGGGCCACCAGAGGAGATGATTCAAAGGGGCCTCCATTGGATATGATACTTGGAGCCACCAGTGGAAATGAGTTCTTGGGGCCACCAATGGAGATGATTATTGGGGCCACCAGTGGAGTTGAATCTTGGGGCCACCAGTGAGGTTTGATTCTTGCCCACCAGTGAAGTTGTTACTTCTTCTCGGTGCCCACCAGTGGAGTTGATTCTTTGGGGTCCCATGGATATGATTCTGAGGCCACCAGTGTAGATGATTCTTGGGGCCACCAGTGGAATGGATCTTTGGGTCCCCCAAGGGGAGTGGAATTCTTGAGGTTCCAACCAGTGGAGATGATTCTTGGAGCCACCAGTGGAGTTGAATATTGGAGCCACCAGTGGAGTTGATTATTGGGGCCCACCAGCGGAAATTATTCTTGGGAGCCACCAGTGGAGTTGATTCTTGGGGCCACCAGTGAAGTTGATTCTTAGGACCCCCCAGTGGAGTTGATTCTTGGTTTCCCACCAGTAGAGTTGATTCTTGGGGCCACCAGTGTAGCTGTTTCTTGGGGCCACCAGTGGAGATGATTCTTGGGGCTCCACCAGGGAGTTGATTCATTATGTGCCACCAGTGGAGCTGATTCTTGGGGCCACCAGTGGGGTTGATTTTTGTGGCCACCAGTGGAGTTAATTCATGGGGCCACCCAGTGGAGTTGATTCTTTGTGCCACCACAGGGAGATGGTTTCTGGGGCCACCAGTGGAGATTATTTCTAGGGGTTCCAGTGGAGATGATTCTTGGAGTCCACCAGTGGAGATATTCTTTCTTGGGCCAGACATGGGGAGTTGATTCAGGGCCCACCATTGAGGTACTCTCACAACACACACACAAAACCTCACAATCTCTCAAAACCCAACCTCATATCACCCTAACACCGGTCTCGGGCTGTAACTGCCGGTACACAGTCTATACGTAACTTTCAACATTCTTGGCGGCCTTACGCTGAACGCGGAGTGGAGGGAGCAATCATTCTTCGAAGCAGGTCTCAACCAGCACCACAACCAGCTGAGCGGTTGACACAATGTCTCAGCACCACCAAATCCTATGCCATAGTGCACGTCCAACCCCGGAGCTTAGTGAACACACACATCTTGGGGCCATCAGTGGGAGAATGATTCTGGGGCCGTGCCAGTGGAGGTTGATTCTTGGGGCCACCACGTGGAAGTTGATTCTTTGGGTCACCATGGAGTTGATTCTTGGGGGCCACCAGTGGGAGTTGGATCTTGGGGTCACCAGTGGAGTTATTCTTGGGGGCCCACCAGTGAAAGTTGATTTCTTGGGCCACCAGTGGAGATGATTTCTTGGGGCCATCAGTGGAGATGATTCTAGGGGCCGTCCAGTGAGTTTGATTCTTGGGGCCACACCAGTGTAGTTGATTTTGGGTCACCAGTGGGTTTGATCTGGGGCCAACCAGAGTTGCGGACAGATTGAATGTGCTTGGCAGTGCAAACCAGGGAGTTGATTTCTTGGACACCCGCCGCCCGATAAAAACTACACACCCAGTGTGGAGCAACCATTGATTCTTGGCGGCACCGCGAGGAGTAAATGATGAATCACATTCATTCACAAACGCCAGAGGCACAACCACACACCACACGCACGGAGGTCGATGCACGTACAATCTCGGACCCGGGCCCCCCCAGTAAGATGTGTCTGACGAATTACCTATGGGGCCGGAATCCTCCTCACATTGGAAGTGAGAATGTTAATAAACTCTGTAGGGTAGAGCGCGCTCCATCCCGTCGAGAGTTTGCAAATCTTGTGGGGGATCCCACCAGACGTGCAAAGAGTATGAAGAGTGTCATTCCTGGGTATGACACACATCCAAAGATGTGTGACCCGGCTGGATTCTTGAGGGCCGCCACATCACCCCCATACAGTGAGTGGAACAAGACTTGATGCCACATGCGGGCCCAGATCTTCAACACACAGAGTGGAGCTCACAACGGAATCCTCTTGGGGACAGACACACCAAGTGGACGTGAGTTGACTTCCTTAGGGTGCGCGAACAAAACCATGTACGGAGTGCGTGCGTGATTCTTGGCCCTAGGCCACCCAGTGGAGAGCTGATTATTGGAGGCCACAGTGGAGCGATTATTGGGGGCTCATACCAGTGGGATATGATTCTTGGTGGGGGCCACCCATGGAGTGCCCTGTGTCCCCAGTGGAGTTGATCTTGGGCCACCTGTGGAGATGAATTCTTGGGGCCAACCAGTGTAAATTATCTTGGAGCCACCATTGGAGATGATTCTTGGGGGTCCCAGCATTGTAGTTGATTCTTGAGTCCACCAGTGGAGATGATTCTTTTCTTTTCTTGGAGCCACCAGTGAGTTTGAATATTGAGCCACCAGATGAGTTGATTAATTGGCCTACCAGCGGAAATTATTCTTTGGGAGCCCACCCCATGAGTTGGAATTCTTGGGGCCACCAAGTGTAGCTGTTTCTGGGGCCCCAGTGGAGATGATTCTTGGGGCCCACCAGTGTAGTTGTTATGGGGCCAACCAGTGGAGCTGATTCCTTGAGGTCCACCAGTGGTTGATTCTTGGTGCGGCCAGTGGAGTATGATTCTTTGGGACCCCCACCAGTGGGAGTGATTCTTGTGGGGCCACACCAGTGGATTGGGTTCTTGGGGGCCACCAGTGGAGATGATTCTCAAAGGGGCTTTTTCCCAGTGGAGATGATTCCTTGGAGCCAAGACAAGTGGAAGATTATTCCTTGGGTGCCCACCATGGAGTTGAATTCTTGGGGCCAACCAGTGGAGTTGATTCTTCTTGGCCCACCAGTGAGGTTGGATTACGGTGCCCCCAGTGGAGTTGTATTTTCTTTCTCGGTTCCCCAGTTGGAATGATTCTTGGGGCCCACCAGTGAAGTTTGATATTCTTTGGGGCCACCAGTGGAGATGATTCATGGTGCCAATCAGTTGGGATGATTCTGGGGCCTCCAGTGGAGATGATTCTTTCATGGATCCACAGTGAGATGATTCTAGGGGCCCACAGTGGAGATGATTATTGGGGCCACCAGTGGATTGATCCTCTTGGGGGCCACCAGTGGAGTTGATTCTTGGGGGCCCCACCAGTGGAAGTTTGATTTCTTCGGGTGGCCCCCAGTGGAGTTGATATTCGGGGTCACCCCCATTTAGGATTATTCTTGAGGCCACACCAGTGGAGATGATTCTGGGGCCACCAGTGGAGAATGATTCTTGTGGGGTCCGCCGGGAGTTGATTTTCTTGAGGTCCACCATTGGAGATGATTCTTGAGCCACCCATTTGTGAGTTTGAATATTTGGATCCACCAGAGGAGTTAATTATTGGTGCCCACGCACGGAAATTATTTCTGTGGGGGCCACCAGTGGAGATGAATCTTGGGGCCCACAGTGGAGATGATTCTTAGTACCCCACCAGTGGAGTTGATTCTTTGTTTCCCAACCAGTAGAGTGATTCTTTTGGGCCCCCAGTGTAGCGTGTTTCTTGGGGGCCACCAGTGGAAGATGATTCTTTTGGGCCCACCCAGTGGAGTGATCTTCATGGGGCCACAGTGGAGCTGATTCTTGGGGCGCACCAGTGTGTTGATTCTTTTAGGCCAACCAGTGGAATTAATTCATGAGGCCACCAGTGGAATTGATTGTTAGGGCCCACCAGTGGTGATGATTCTTGGAGCATACAAGTACAGTTGATTATTGGGACACACCAATGTTGTTAATTCTTGGGTTCCACCCTACAGTTGATTCTTGGGGCAACCAGTGGATATGATTCTTGGGCCCAGCAGTGGAGATGATTCCTGGGGCCCACCAGTGGAGTTGATACTTGGGGCCACCAGTGGAATTGATTCTTGGGGCTACCAATGAAGCTGATTCTTGGGCCCAGCAGTGGAGTTGATTACTGGGGCCCACCAGTGGTGTTGATTTTTGGGGCCACCAGTGGAGATGATTCTTGGGGCCACCATTGGAGATGATATTTCTTGGGGTACCAGTGGAGTTGATTCCTTGGGGACACCATGAGATGATTCTGGAGTTACCAAAGAGGGGTTATTTTCCTTGGGGGGCACACAAGTACAGTTGATTCTTGGAGCCCGCCAATGTAGTTAATTCTTGGGGTCCACCCTACAGGTACTGTACATGATTCTTGCTTACTTCCTCTCTTTTCTCTATTTTCCTCTTTCTTCAACAATTCATTTTATTTTCCCTAAAAAGCCGAGAGCCCAGACCTGATCAAAAACCAAAGCCCCCCTCTAGCTAAACATTACTAGACCTAAGCCCACGCATACATTATGACCCCCTAATCATAGCCCAATACAAAAAAACCCCCACTCTAACACCCCATGCATGGTCTGACTACTCCCTCTCTATATATATATGTGTATTTTTTCTCTATCTTTACTTTTCTCTCTCTTCTGGAGGTTGCTGTAGCTGAAGGGAATCCTCTTTTCAGCATGTCAGGTCTGTGAGTATCTCTTCTGGCCCCAGAAGCAAGGGGAAGCTTGTATCTGGACCACAGCAAGCCGCCCGAGGCCTCGGATCACCCTCCAATTATATTGTCTGACATTTTGAATTGTAACAGGAACAGAACCCAACTAAGTTATCCCCTTCCCAAAGGTCTGCATGTTTGGTTAATAGCTTGCTGTCTACAACTAAACTCTCCCCATAGGCTTTATCCATCCGATATGACTCTTTCCGGTCACATGGTGCTGATTTCTGCAATGCAAAACTGCAACTGATGTAACTAAACACCAATGCTATAGTTATCTGTCCTTCCTGGTATCTCAGTGCATGGAGTCAGGTACCTCAGTGCATGGAGTCAGGTATCTCAGTGCATGGAGTCAGGTATCTCAGGCAAGGAGTCAGGTATTCGGCATGGAGTCAGGTATCTCAGTGCATGGAGTCGGTATCTCAGTGCATGGAGTCGGGTAACTCAGTGCATGGAGTCGGGTATCTCAGTGCATGGAGTCGGGTATCTCAGTGCATGGAGTCGGGTATCTCAGTGCATGGAGTCAGGTATCTCAGTGCATGGAGTCAGGTATCTCAGTGCATGGAGTCAGGTATCTCAGTGCGGACCCAGGTCTCAGTGCATGGAGTCAGGTATCTCAGTGCATGGAGTCAGGTATCTCAGTGCATGGAGCCAGGTATCACAGTGCATGGAGCCAGGTATCTCAGTGCATGGAGTCTGGTATCTCAGTGCATGGAGTCAGGTATCTCAGTGCATGGAGCCAGGTAACTCAGTGCATGGAGTCAGGTATCTCAGTGCATGGAGTCAGGTATCTCAGTGCATGGAGCCGGGGTATCTCAGTGCATGGAGCAGGTAATCAGGTTTGAGTCAGTATCTCAGTGCATGGAGTCAGGTATCTCAGTGCATGGAGTCAGGTATCTCAGTGCATGGAGTCAGGTATCTCAGTGCATGGAGTCAGGTATTCAGTACAGGGAAAGTCAGGTATCTCAGTACATGGAGTCAGGTACTCAGTTGCATGGAGTCAGGTATCTCAGTGCATGGAGTCAGGTATTCAGTACATGGGTCAGGTATCTCAGTACATGGAGTCAGGTATCTCAGTGCATGGAGTCAGGTATCTCAGTGCATGGAGTCAGGTATTCTCAGTGCATGGAGTCGGTATCTCAGTGCATTGGAGCATGGTACCTCAGTGCATGGAGTCAGGTATCTCAGTGCATGGAGTCAGGTATCTCAGTGCATGGAGCCAGGTATCTCAGTGCATGGAGTCAGGTATCTCAGTGCATGGAGTCAGGTATCTCAGTGCATGGAGTCAGGTATCTCAGTGCATTGAGTCGGTATCTCAGTGCATGGAGTCGGGTTTATCTCAGTGCATGGAGCCCAGGTATCTCAGTGCATGGAGTCAGGATCTCAGTGCATGGAATCCAGGTTCTCAGTGCATGGAGTCAGGTATCTCAGTACATGGAGTCAGGATCTCAGTGCATGGAGTCAGGTATCTCAGTGCTTTGGAGTCAGGTATCTCAGTGCATGGAGTCAGGTATCTCAGTGCATGGAGTCAGGTATTCAGTGCATGGAGTCAGGTATCTCAGTGAAAAGGAGTCAGGTATCTCAGTGCATGGAGTAAAGGTATCTCATTGCATGGTGCATTATCTCATTGCATGATCAGGTATTCAGTGCATGAGTCAGGTATCCATCCCTGGAGTCGGTATCTCATTGCATGGAGTCAGGTATCTCAGTGCATGGAGTCAGGTATTCAGTGCATGGAGTCAGTATCTCAGGCAGCCATAAAGGACTTGGATGATCAGGTATCCCAGTGATGGATCAGGTTCTCATCATGGGAGTTCAGTATTCAGGCATTGAGTCAGGTATTCAGTGCATGAGTCAATCTCAGTCATGAGTCAGGTAATCTCGTGCTGGGCCAGTACTCAGTCATGACCGGTATCTAGTGCATGGGCAGGTATCTCATGCATGGAGTCAGGTTCTCATGCATGAGTCAGGTACTCAGTGCTGAGTGGATCTCAGTGTGGATTCGGTATTCAGTGCATGAGTCGGGTTCTCAGTGCATGAGTCAGTACTCAGTGCTGAGTCAGGTATCTCAGTGCATGGATCAATTTCAGGCAGGGTCAGTATCTCATGCTGGAGTCAGGTATCGGCCCCTGGAGTAAGGTATTCGTACTGAGTCAGGTCTAGTGATGGAGCGGTATTCAGTGCATGGAGCGGGTATCTCAGTACATGGGTCGTATTCAGTGCATGGACAGTATCAGTGCATGGGTCAGGTATCTAGTGCATGGAGTCAGGTTCTCGTGCATGGAGTAGTATCTCGTGCATGGGTAGGTTTCGTCTGGAGCCAGTGTCCGATCAGCCTGTTGTCTCAGTCACATTTCTTGCTCAAACCAGATCGAGACCAATGACTTATCTTCTGTCTGTGTGTTACTGATTTTTCAGCAGTGCAGGAGGCATCAGGGAAGGATGATCCGGGAGTTTGAGAGTTCTATAATGTGGGTGAATCTATAACAGTGCGATGTGAGACTGGGGTATCGGCGTCACAGGAGAGGATTAAATGCCTAAACCCTCAGACTACAACAGTGGGAAATCATCGTGCAGTGTATCGGTAAGTGCCTCCATGATATCTCCACGATGAATCCATAATGTCTAAAATGATGCCCCCATAATGCCTCCATGATGATAACTGATAACTCCTCTGTTCCCTCCAGACCCCTCTGTCCTTCCTCCAGACTCCCCTGTCCCCTTTCCCGACTCTTTTTGTCCCTCCAGACTCCTCTTTTCCTCCTCCAGGGCCTTCTGTCCCATCCAGATCCTCTGTCCCCTCCCGACTCCCTGTCTCCTTTCCCGACTCCTCTGTCCCCTCCAGACTCCTATGTCTCCTCCAGACATCTCTGTCCCCTCCGGCCCCCACTGTCCCCTCCAGACTCCTCTGTCTCTCCAGACTCCTCTGTCCCCTCCAGACTCCCTCTGTCCCCTCCAGACTCCTCTGTCCCCTCCAGTCCCCTCTGTTCCCTCAGTCCCTCTGTCTCCTCCAGATACTCTTCTTTTCCCCCCCAGCCCCTCTGTTCTCCCCAGTCATATGTTCTTCCCCTAGGCTCTTCGTATTTCCTCCGACCCCCTCTGTCCCCCCCAGACCT